>CM029642.1:1822553-2033329 GCA_017311315.1 Dendrocalamus latiflorus
CGAAGGCGATACATGCATCGTGGTCGAGCCAAGGATGCTTAATTGGACAGAGTTCGGAATATGTAGCTCTCCGTCCCGCAATAACTATCACATTACTTTACGCGTAGGAGGAGCATATGTTCGTAATAATCATGTTGGGCGAGCTCTGAAAGAATGTTCCTGATCAAAGCCCTCTGACGGACCACATGACGCTTTTCATCTGACCGAAATTAATTGATGCATCGATCCATAATTAATTGGCTCGAGCGAACGAGTTAGCTATATGAAAACAAACACGGTGGAAAAAGGTCGGCTCCAAATCACACGGGCGGGAAGGAAAAAAACAAACAAGCAAATAAAAAGCAACGGAAAGAAAAGGAGGAACAAAAAAAACTGCCTTCGAATCATATTTAGATTAATTATATGAAAATGGTATTATTAAAATTGTTATGATAAGTACTTTTGAAATATAATGTTTTTATACTTTTGACTAATGTATTATCATAAAAATTAATGATTAAAGTTATTTGGCCCCACTTTAAGCGGCTTCACCTTCTGGTTTTTTTCTCTATGAGTTTATTTAAGCAAAATCCACTTGAAACTCATCATCTTTTAATTTCAGCTTATTTTAGATTTTTTTTGTTTTTCTCTTGTTCCTTTATATTATCCGTGATGATATAACGGTTTTAAAATTTTATTTATTTATTCTTAGAAAAAGCTAACACATGATTTCATCCGAAAGATAAAAGGTATGACTAGAAACTTTAGCCAAAACCACCTTATTAAAGATCGTGTCTTGTCCCATACGTTGCATGTTTTTAACAGACGAGTAATAGTAACAACCGTGTCCGGGGCCTCCATTAGGGCAAGTACAAGGGTTAAGCCCGACATAAGCTCTTAAACACTCCACATCATCAAGAGACAACACTAATGCAGGCAAGTACAAGGGTTGAGCCCGACACAAGCTCCTAAGCACTCCACATCATCAAGAAACAACACTTCTCAGGAGCTCTTCCGCCTCGTTCCGCGGTAAGAATCGATGTCTCACGAGGAGACGGTATTTCTCTCTCCTCCATTCCTCTCTCATCCACATCAGCAAGGTTACCTAGTTGGCACTCCTATAGGCCAGCTATTAATTGCCTTTGTACATGCCCTTACACGAGTGGTGGGCTGGTGGCTCCTGGCGCCTCCATTACAGGACGGCGTGGCCTTTCGATTGCCTATAGGACGCCCATAAATAAAACATTTTGATAGATCTGGACTTGATTTCATTGGTGACGGTGAGTCATAGAAACTTATTTGGGCTTATGTTTCTGGCTTTTAGCTTATTTTTTACTATTTTTAAATTTTATTTTTTTTCCTGATTTTTGGCTTATTTTGAGACTTTTTGCATGTTCTTTTTTTCCGTATTCGTTTGCATTATACGTGATGGGCTAACATGTTTTTTCTATTTTTACATTTTTTAAATTTAATTATGCCAAATAAGCCACTATCAGCTACAGTGTAATTTCAACCAGGTACAATAAAAATTTAGATATAAGTCACCAAAATTCAGTCTAACTTAACACCACCCTAATTCCTAAAGAACAATACTCCACGTCCTAATTTCAGTGGCTTGTCGAGGAATCTTTTTATCTTTTTTGGGGTGAGCAAACTATTAACTACGAATCTTTTTATCTTTTTTGGCGTGCGTAAACTATGAACTACGATGCCATCTTGTGAAGGTATGGAGATCGGAGGCGCAACACTATAGATTTTCTTGCAGCAAGTTGCCCCCGACACTCCAACGTGCGGTGCAGCTGCCATATATATTTGCCCGTCCCAAGATCGCATCTGGTTTTCTAAGCTAGCTTAAGCTGCCCTCGTCATACATTTGCTACAACCACCACCACTTAGTACTCGTCCGTAACAAAGCAAGACAGCTACATACCGATCGAGCCATGGAGTTGGTGACGGGTGCCATGGGCAGCCTGCTCTCTAAGCTGGGCGAGCTCCTCAAGGACGAGTACAACCTGCAGAAGGGCGTCAGGGCGCAAGTCCAGTCTCTCACCAGGGAGCTTGAGATCATGCACGCCGCTCTCCGCAAGGTGGCCGAGGTGCCGCATGAGCAGCTCGACGAGTTGGCCAAGCTTTGGGCACGCGACGTCAGGGAGCTATCGTACGACATGGAGGACGTCATCGACACCTTTCTGGTGCACGTGGAGGATGGCCATGAGGCCACGCCCAACACGCATTGGCTCAAAAAGCTCATGGAGATGATGGGCAACTGGTTCAGCAAAGGTAAGGACCACCATCAGATCGCTGGCGCGATCCAAGACATCAACAAACAAATCCAAGAGGTGGCTAACAGGCGTGGCAGGTACACGGCTGACAATATTGTGGCTACGCTTGCAGCCTCGACGCCTATCGATCCACGCCTCCAGGCTCTGTATAGGGAAGCGACAGAGCTCGTTGGCATCGATGGGAAAAAGGATCAAGAGCTCATTAAGATGCTGTCCAAGGAGGACGATGTGTCCAAGAAGAAACTCAAGATAGTCTCCGTTGTCGGATTTGGAGGATTGGGCAAGACCACTCTTGCAAGAGCAGTGTACGACAAGATTAAAGGAGATTTTGATTGCTCGGTTTTTGTTTCCGTTGGTCGGAATCCTGACGTGAAGAAAGTTTTCAAAGACATTCTCCTTGAGCTAAATTACACGGATTCCAATATGATGATGTTGGATGAAAGGCAGCTCATCGACAAACTCCGTAAATTCCTTGAGAATAAGAGGTATGTGTCACCCACCCAACCAGTCACCTGCTTACGTTGATGAGTGTTTTTTTGTGATTGCTATGGAGTGAACATTCACTATTTAACTAACTATTAGTTAACAGCTTCTTTCTCTAGCCTTGTTGAATTGAAAGTTAGAAATTTTGACTTGAAAGATGTAAGCTTCAAGCTGAAAGATGTAAAATCCATGTTGAAAGATTAAATTGTGTTGGCACACGCAAACAAGTTTACAGACCAGCTTATAATTTCATTTCCATATATGTTTCCTTATTACTACAAACATGTCTAATTATAAATGAGTAGTGTATTTGCTTCTAGATGTTTTACATTAGAATTTGGATATGTTGTGCACATTGTGAATTATTGACATTTAGAAAGTAAAGTAATGTAGTCATGCTCTCGGGAAATGCAAAAATGCATGTATATGTGGGTACATGCACTATCTTGACCCTTAAATCTTCCTCAAGATTCGTGCGCAGGGTATTCAATGGTTAGACGATGGGATGATGGTTTGAATTTGGAAAGTTTCTGTTAATCTTGAGGTATATTTGATTATGGTGATAGTACATATATCCATATGTACGTGTGGATAAATCGTGTGGATAAATCATATTCTTTGTTGTGAGTTGGGTCCTGATGAAGGAGTACCGAACAAGCAATAGATCTTTAAGTCACATTAAAGTCCTATTTGAAATGTGAGTATTTCGCAGGACTCTTGCGGGAACTATATTATTACCTACGAAGTTATGCAAAATTCTTACGTTCAAATAAGGGCTAAGTTTATGATTTCTGATTGTATTTGATTAGGGGTATTTCTAAGCTAGCTGTAAGTTGGTTGAACCCTGGTATTGGTTTATAACCTGGACGTCCCATTTGGAATAGGGAACCTGTGGGGGTTATATTGCTTTATTTGGAGTAGGGAACCTGTGGGGATTATATTGCTTTATATGAAATTCAGGTAAAATTCCTATGTTCCATACATGCCCTCAATTGTCTTATTATATTGAAAATCATGCTAAATTATAAATCTAATCATTGTTTTACGACCCAAAATCAGATGTGGGTTATTTTGGACCATAAATCCATAATTGAAAATACTAAAAATAGTAGCTCGCCTTCCATTAAATCTTGGATTTAACCTTTTCAGAAATTCACTCACTTACATTCAATCCACTTCTTAATAGTAGATATGCAGTCTGCATAAGGTAACTCAAGAGGATCGTAGTGATCTAGATCAACCTATAATCGTGTAGCTTAGCAACATAGTCCATCACAGAACTCTCCCCTTGTCTCAGATCACTAACTCTCTCTTGTGTCTCAACCATCAGCATTACATTCTCTTTTTCCGAGTACAATTTTGATAAAGTTTTCCATACCTCAACCGCATTTGAGATGTTTTTGATAGTTGCAACAGTAGTTAGAGACACCAAACTCAACAGCCACGCCACCACTAGTGAGTTGGTAGCACTCCAAGTTTGCCATTCTGCACCCGTCTTGTCCGCCGACTCTGTTGATTCTTCTTTGACAAAGCTCTCCAACCCTTTTGTCCTCAAGATTAACAACGCCCTTTGTTACCAATACAAATAGTTTCTCACACCCTCCTAATGTTCAAGAAGGCACTAGGCGGGCGGCAAGGTGGGCCTAACGCCTAGGGAGCCTAAGTAGGGCCTAGACGGTCGAATTAAAAATGAGGACAACAGGCGAAAGATAAGTATATATTTAATGTTTAGATGAAAATTAGTCAGATTTTTGACCGGTCAATAGAGGTCCAACGTCCCAGATCGAGTCATCAAATCCTGTAACCAATGTTCAAGAAAATTAGTCAGACTTTAGACCGTTTGATAAAGATCTAATGTCCCAGATTGAGTTATCAAATCCTACAACTAATGTTCAAAAAAATTAGTTAAACTTTAGACTGTCCAATGAAGATCCAATGCCCCAAATTGAGTCATGAAATCCTTATATAAATCTAACCCTAACACCCATCTCTCCTCCCTAGCCGCCGCCCCCATAGATTGTTGCCTCCCTCATCTCCCTTCCTAGCCGCCGCCTCCCCCACTGATCTCGCTCCTCCCTAGCTGCTGCCTCCCATGCAGATCGCGGCCCATCAGTTCTCCCCTCTGCCATCGCCCTCCTCCGCTCTAATACCATGTAGGATATTTGTGTGTTATCCATTCACTGGTCAATATACTATTTACATGCCATATGGCCAGCCTAAAGCCCGCACACTCAACAGTACCTATTAGCTAATCTACATTCATCAAGAAACATACTACTATTAGCAAAATATACATGAACGAACCAGGGCACACAGTGCCTAGACCTACCAGGGGCTTAATTAGCGGTAATGTCACGAATTAGTGAGTGAATTGGCATTTTATCTCTCGAGATGGATCTCACCGTTGTGATATTAAAAGTTTTGTAACTAGATGTATTGCTACATGATCGTCGATCCTTCAATTCGCACGTCTGTTTTTCCCATGCATCTTAAATCTCTAATTGTTTCATCCAGCACTTTATTGCCGATTGATAATGCCATTTTCCGATTCTGAAGTTTGGCCTGCATGCTTCTAGTTTGTTTTTATACATACGCTAGACAGGTTTTCTGATTCATGGCTCTTAGCCTTGTCATGTGTATAGGCCTTATATTAATGCTCTCACAAATTGATATAGGTATCTCATCATAATTGATGATATATGGGATGAAAAACTGTGGAAATATATCAAGTTGGCTTTCTCTGATGGGAACAATCTCGGCAGTCGACTAATCACGACAACCCGCAATGTCAGTGTCTCCAAAGCATGTTGCTCTTGTAGTAATGATGAAGTTTATAAAATGGAACCTCTTTCCGATGATGACTCACAAAGGCTCTTCTATCAAAGAATATTTTCGGATAGGAATGGATGTCCTCCCGAATTCGAACAAGTATCCAACGATATCTTGAAGAAATGCGGTGGGGTACCATTAGCTATCATTACTATAGCTAGTCTTTTGGCTAGTAATGGGAAGATAAAACCAAAGGATGAGTGGTATACTCTGCTCAATTCTATTGGTCGTGGACTTACAGAAGATGATAGTGTTGAGGAGATGCAAAGGATATTATCTTTTAGCTATTATGATCTACCTTCTCATCTGAAGACTTGTTTATTATATCTAAGTATATTTCCAGAAGATTCTGTGATCAACAGAGATCGATTGATATGGAAGTGGATAGCTGAAGGGTTTGTCCAACATGAAAAAAAAACTAGCCTATTTAAGCTCGGAGAGAGTTATTTCAATGAGCTCATAAATAGAAACATGATCCAGCCAGTATATGCCTATCGGAGAGACAGCGTAGAAGCTTGTCGTATACATGATATGGTTCTTGATCTCATCTGTGCCTTGTCAAGTGAAGAAAACTTTGTTACTATATTGGATGGTACCGAGCAAAGTAGGCCTAATTTGCAAAACAAGGTTCGCAGGCTATCCCTCCAAAATAGCAAGGTAGATGAAACCACACCTCTTGATTCCATGTCACAAGTGAGGTCCATTACTGTCTTCACACCTGCTATTAATCTAATGCCACCCCTTTTGAGCTTTCGTGTTTTACGTGTATTGGATCTGCATGGATGTGATCTTAGGGGAAGTATTAACCTTAGGCATGTTGGGAATTTATTTCACCTCAGGTACCTAGATCTAGCAGGTACACGTATCCGTGAACTCCCAGCAGAGATAGGAAAGCTGCAGTTTTTGCAGGTGTTGGATGTAAGAGACAATCATGATCTAAGGGAATTGCCGTCTACTGTTGTTAAACTGAGAAGATTGATGTGCCTACTTGTTCCCGGAAACCGCATTAGTTTTCCAGATGGGATGGGGAATTTGACATCCATGGAAGTGCTGCACACAGCCAGGGCGTGCCCAAACATTTTGAAAGAGCTACGCAATTTGACAAGACTGAGGGAGCTCAAAATTAACTTTACTGATGGTGAGAGCTTTGAGGAAGATTTCGTCAGTTTTGTGGAGTCTCTATGCAACCTGCGCAATATCCAAAGTCTAGCTATTGGTGGTTGTTTTCGATCCATACGCAATACCTGCGCAATATCCAAAGGAAGCTTTGAGAGCTTGGGGGAATGCTGGACGCCTCCTCGACACCTCCGCAGTTTTATCTTGGGCCCAAACGACATATTGTCTACACTACCAGTGTGGGATCCCACGCTTCTCTCGGACCTCTCTGTGTTAGACATCACTGTCAAGGAAGTGCGACGGGAGTATTTGCAGATCCTTGGGAGGTTGTCGGCTCTTCGTTCTCTCGAGATACGGAGCACCCACCAAACGCAAAGGTCGCTACTCGTCAGTGCTGATGGATTCCGATGTGTGATATTCTTCCGAGTACTTTGTCGTCCAACCGGGCAAATAATGTTCCAACGAGGAGCTTTGCCAAGGGCTAAAGAGGTTCATTTCTTTCTCCATGTGCGGGCGGCAAAAGATGATGGCAACGGTGATTTCGACTTGGGCCTGGGGAACCTGATCTCCCTCCGCCGGGTCCGTGTCAGAATTCATGATGATGGAGCCACAGATGGGGAGGCCAAGGAAGCGGAGGCTGCGCTGAGGCACGTAGTCGATGCCCATCCCAACCATGCTGTAGTTAATCTTGGGGTTCTTATCTAGCTTCATGCTGTAGTTGAATTTAAGCTCGTAAAACTCTCTTAGCTCTGAAACGAGACGTCATGTATGCCTGCTTCAATATTTCATATTATGTTTCTCAAATAAAAATGCTCGTTATCTTTGCAGTAAAAAGAATGCAATGCAAGGAAAGGACACATGTAGTTTCTTCCTTGTCAGAAAAGAAAAAAAGTGTCTTATACATGGGGCTTGGATCACTGATTCTAGCACTGGAGTAATGCAGGCCATGGGCTAGGGCCCAATTTACCTGATATACAGCAAACCACGGTCCATCCCCGACCTACGGCCCATGTGAATCAAAATAGGTCCCTCGCCATGTGTGTTCGAGTGAATTGGAGCATACGCTGTGTTTTTGGGAATCGTTGTATGAGTTATTCTTTTACGGAGCCAAAAAATAAATTGGATGTTTATTCATTTACGGAGCCAAAAAATAAATCGGATGTTTTTTACCACCTTTTCAGTGTTTCCTCGTTCTCCAGATCCATTCATCCATTGATCTCCTCTCCTCCTCCCCGGGCGGCCATATCTCCATTCTTGCTTGCGCTCCACCTCCAGCTTCCCACCGCGGCCGTGCGCCCTAGATCCCCTCCCTCTACGGACGTGCATCACCAATCACTCCGCCATGCGGATCCGCAAGTGCGCCTCCTGCCTCCTTGCTTTGCCTACTCCTCTGCGCAGCCCGCCCCAGCACCCCGATTCGTGGTCCTTGGTCCTTGCCGGCCTACCCTGCCATCGGCCCTGATCCCGTGCGAGGGGCGCCAGTTTTGCGGTCACGATTGCCACTTGGCATTCCACCGCCTCCTCTCGGCGCCAGATCCACGCCACTTGCCCGTCGCACCTGAGGCGCGCCGCCACCTGCCATGAAGGTAGGTGTTTGTTTGTGCAATATTTTAATTTCATATGTGCAACAATCAATAACAACAAATACAACATCGAGTTTTTTGGAAACATTTGTTGCATACGGTGGTTACATTTGTTCAAACACTATATTCGAATGATGCAGAGGAACACTCGTCGTTCTTTCCCAAGTTCTTCTACCAGTACCCTGACCACCCCGGCGCCCTCCTCACCGCTCAGTAGCCCTACACCCAAATCAATTTTTCTTGATTTCGATCTAGATTTTAATCTAAGATGTGTTCTGATCTAGAGACTAGATGTTCCATCTACTGAAATTTATTATATTAGATTGAAGATCAATCTATGACTAGTAAAAATTAACACAAGATCGATCTAGACATGGCATTACAAATGATAAAAGAATCAATCTAGATCGAAACAATATACACAACGCACAAAAGATTGGTTCGTGATTTACATACCGTACATCTTGTAGAGCAATTCGTGTTGATAACATGTTAAGAAATCGATGTAGAATAGATGAACAACAATGCAATCCACGTGATCAATTACCAAGAAAACACAGTAGATCAAGCACAGGAGACACCAATGAGAGAGAACATCAGGAAATCTTTATTAATTCTCAGATCTGTTTTCTTATTTATAGTCTAAGTCTATCAGAGATAATTCTGGTATTTATCTATATCGTAATCTTTTAGGTTTCATACCACCTGGTAGCACTGCAGGCTCTGGCTCTGCCTGAGCGAGCGTCCGAGCTGGCCAGCAGTCCAGCTGGGGTGAATGGATGTATTAACTATCGGTTGCAGCATAGCATTATCTAGTCTGATCTAGTCCAGTCCAGGGACTCGAGTGCTACCCAATCCCAGCCTTTTCTACAGACCATAGCATATAAACAATAGCCGGTCCGACCATGCTAAAACCAAACTGGTACGGTACCACAGGAAGTCTACAGCATAGATCCGACATCAAAAGTGCGGTCTAATGAAAACATCACCACATTTAGTCTAGGTTCTCGGCAAAGGGTCCGGCTTTTACTAGTGAATGGCACACAAGGAACCGCGACACACGGTGCCATCAGTTGCTGCGGGCAGGAGTGTCATCCGCTGATCTTGAGCGTGAACCAGGAGGTGTTACAGAAGATGGCCTGGGTGTTGCCGACCTCCTGTCAACACACGGTGTTATTGCAGGGTACATACTTCCAAAAGGAATGCAATTTATCACTTACTCATATGACCAACATAATGTAACCATTTACCGGATACGGATCCTAAACAGAACATGGTTTAGTCAAACAAACAGCATGCTGCGTGCAGTACAACGGTACCCAGAAAACGAATCATAAATGCAACCACAATCTTATCTGAACTCTAAAGGGCATTTTTCTTGTCAAGAGATAATATACGCTGATGCAATGAACTGGCACACATAGGTCCCGGAGATAATTGCTGAACTCTAACAAAAGGTTCTGGTTCATGACAACATTATCAGTCACTTTCACTCGGAATGAACCTGCATCTGGTAGGATATGTAATCCTACCAGCAGTCACGGGACTTACAATGTCGAAATGCTTGAAAAGGCACAGTAGAAACTATTTTCATAGATTTTGACTGATAGTGCAGTGGTAAAGCTTATACGTATGAAAGAAGGCCAAAATTAGATTGCACAAAAAAATTAATTAATATAGGTCCAGTAGTCTATATCACACTATTGGTTAAAGAAATATTCAGCTTGCGTATGGTCACGGTTGCATCACACACTATCTATTATCCTATACTGGTGATCACTGATCAGCTAGTACACACACAACTGATGTTGTACACAGGATATGAGGCAAAACAACTTTAAATAAGATGAAGTAACAATACTCAATCTATTATGGGCTGTGACCAATATACAGCAGCAAGGGATAAAAAGAAGTTTGGGACCCCAATAGGTATAGCAACATTAGTTCTGTAATAGCTTAACTAGATTATACCAATCACATGTAGCAACAGTGAAGGAACAGAACTTACTCCTTGTAACCATTATCAGCATCACGGCTGCCATTTCTATCATCCGATGTTGTGGTAGATTGGATGCAAGGGGATCAGAGAACTCTCCCTCCGTAAAGAGGCTCTGAGTAATCTCTTAACGTTATTAATCTCCTTGTTGCCCTTATGAATCAGGGCTTACAGATATATATAGGCCCTTAGGCCATTATTTCCTAAAGGATAACTCTACTCCTTATCAAATTAGGACTCTAATCTTAACAAACTTGGTAACTAAATCATGTGGCTTTACAGCCGGATTCTGTTGGGGACGCTGAGTCAGATTGCTTATTGCGGCGTGTATAGTATTTGCCGACAAAAGCGTCCACAACACTTCCGCCCTCCTGGAGAAACAGCTCGTCCTCGAGCTGGAATGCCGGATGCTTCTCTTTGAAGGTCGCAAGGCGTTCCCATGTAGCCTCCGAGTCGGGCCGCCCCACCCATCGCACAAGCAGCTCCCATGTGCCCCGGTTGAGCCGTGCGCGTGCAATTGATGCTGGAGTTGGAATCACGCGGCCGCGAACCATGGGTGGAAGGGCCGCCATGGTAGTTGGTGGCGTGCCATGGTGCGGCTTGAGGAAAGCGACGTGGAAGACGTCGTGGATTTTGGCCTTGGGCGGAAGATGAAGACGATAGGCCACCGAGCCGATACGTTCCACCACCTGATACGGACCGTAGTAGCGAGGAGCAAGCTTGCCCCCGGACTTGTCAGTGATGCCAGCAGCTGAACGGTGATGAAGACGCAACCATACCCAGTCACCCTCCTTGTACTGCACATCTCGGTGCTTGGAGTCATAGTACTGCTTCATGTGATCTTGCGCATGGAGGAGGCGGTCTCGTATGTCTGCCAAGAAGCCGTCGCGATCGACCAGCTGCTTGTCGAGGGCGGCAACACGCGCCAAGTCGGGCTGATAGCTGGCCATCGTTGGAGGCGGGCGACCGTAGATCACCTGAAACGGGGTCGTGTGTAGAGCCGTCTGGTAGGACGTGTTGTAGCAGTACTCCGCCCATGGAAGCCATCGCAGCCAGCTACACGAACGGTCGCCGGCAAGGCATCTCAGGTAGACTCCCAGAATGCGATTCGTCACTTCGGATTGGCCATCCGTTTGTGGATGGAAGGTGGAGCTCAGACGAAGTTCGACCCCAGAGAGAGCGAAGAGCTCTGTCCAGAAGGCGCTGGTGAAGACCGGGTCGCGATCGCTGACGATGGAGCACGGAATGCCATGAAGCCGGACGATGTTGTCGAAGAAAACACGGGCTACTGAAGTTGCCGTGTATGGGTCCCAGGCGATTGGTATGAGGATTGTAGAATGAGGCTCGGAGGCGATGCAGCGTCTTCTGTACTCCTTCATGACCGGTGCCATGAGCCGTGGCGAGAATGTGTGGCCAGAGCGCCGAAGAGTTCGACACATAAATGCGGCCGCGGTGGAGGACAAACCCATCGACCACGGTCTAGGAGGCGCCGGCGCTGCCCTACGCAATCTCCGAGCGTTTGGCCACCAGCTTAGGAAGATGCGCCGCCTCACGCCGAAGGTCATCGAACAGCTCCAAGTCAGGACGGGAGATAGCACAGGCGGTCATCGCGGTAGTGTCCTCATCCCGGCGAGACAGAGCATCAGCAGCCGTGTTCAAACGGCCGGGACGGAATTCCACCTGGAAATCATACCCAAAGAGACGGCTTACCCATGTATGCTGCGGAATTGTGGATAGTCGCTGGTCAAGAAGGTACTTGAGGGCGAAGTGGTCTGTGCGCACAGTGAAGGAACGCCCCCAGAGATAGGGACGCCAATGGCGCACCGCCTTGACCAATCCGATGAGCTCGCGCTCATAGGCTGCCAATTTGGCATGATGTGGCGCGATGGCCCTGCTGAAGAAAGCAATGAGACCTGTGCCCTGATGGAGGACGACACCGAAGCCTGAACCCGAGGCGTCGCAGTCTACGGTGAACCCCTTGGAGAAATTGGGAAGCTGTAAGACAGGGCCGGAAAGGGCGGCCTTCAACCCGCTGAATGCATCCGAGGCTGACGAAGACCAGCAGAAGGAGTCTTTCTTGAGGAGCGAAGTCAACGGGGCGGCTATTGTGCCGTAGTTGTTGATGAAGCGGCGATAATAGCCCGTGATGCCAAGGAAGCCCCGCAACGCCTTGATGGTACGGGGTTGAGGCCATTGCTGGACGGCTTCCACCTTGGAAGGATCCATGGCCACGCCATCCCGGGATATAACGTGGCCCAAATACGCCACGCTGCGTTCGGCGAAGGCGCACTTGGATCGCTTGAGGACGAGCTTGTGAGCGCGGAGAGTGCTGAAGACGGCCCGCACATGGCGCAAGTGCTCCGACCAGGAGGAACTGTAAATCAAGATGTCGTCGAAGAACACGAGTACTGACCGGCAAAGGAAGGGTCTCAGGACCTCGTTCATCAATGCCTGGAATGTCGAGGGCGCGTTGGAAAGGCCGAAGGACATCACGACAAACTCAAAGTGTCCATGGTGTGTGCGGAACGCCGTCTTGTCGATGTCGTCTGGGTGCATCCGGACCTGATGATAACCGCTGCGGAGATCCAATTTGGTGAAGAACGTGGCCCCTTTGAGCTCGTCCAGAAGCTCGTCGACGACCGGAATCGGGAAGACGTCACGCACTGTTTTGGAATTGAGGGCGCGGTAGTCGACGCAGAAACGCCAGCTCCCCTCCTTCTTGCGCACCAATAGGACGGGAGAGGAGAACGCCGACGTACTGGGCCTGATGATGCCTTGGCACAGCATCTCCGCGCATTGTTTCTCGATCTCGTCCTTGAGAAGCTGTGGGTAGCGGTATGGACGCACCGCGACTAGAGGAGTGCCTGGGAGCAGCGTGATGCGGTGGTCCCGGTGACGTTGTGGAGGTAGTCCTGTTGGTTCCGCAAAAAGGTCAGAGAACTCCGTCAGGAGGAGCGACATCAAGTCCTGTTGTCTCATGGAATTGATCTGGAGCGCCGTTGACGCATCCAAGCCATGCCATTTGACATGGTGAGCGTCGCGCCAGAACGCCATAGAGTGTCGCTCAAAGTCCCAGAGTATGGGACCGAGCGTCTTGAGCCACCGGCAGCCGAGGACCAACTCGTAGTCGTCAAGTGGTAAGACGTAGAGATCGATGCCAAATCGCTCCTCACCAATGGTCACCGGAACTTGCTTGCAGACGCCTTCCGAAGGGACACGGTCGCCGTTGGCCACGCCCACAGTGAGGCCAGGGCGTGGTTCTGGCACCAGGCCTAGGCGTCGTGCCGTGGTGGATGCCACGAAGGAGTGGGTGGAGCCAGAATCCACCAATGCGCGCAGCTGCTCCTGCCCTATGGACACCAGCAGACGCATAGTGTCCGCCGTGGTGATCCCGGTGAGGGCGTGAAGAGAAATTTCGACGTCTTCGTCGGAGCTTGGGACATCTTGTACCGCGCCGTCGACCAGACACTCGTCATCCAATCCCATCAGGTACAAACCCTTCATTGAGCAAGATTTGTAGTGATCTTTGGTAAATTTCTCCGGACAATTGAAACAGAGACCCTCCGTCCTGCGTTGGGCCATCTCCTGCGGTGACAGCCGCTTGAAGCGAGCGCCCGCCGGCGGCATGCTTTTCAGTGGGGCCGGCGGAGTGTGAAGCGGGGCTTTGGTGGTCAGGACCGGTGAGCGCATCACCCCTGCTGCCGCTGGATGCGCCGGACGCTGTGGCGGCAAGGGACGCGGAGGCACACGGATGGTGCCGCGGTCGTCGTCATCATCCAGCTCCAGGCGACGCTCAAAGGCGCGCGCAAGACCCATGGCGTCATCCAGGGACTCCGGATTCTGAAGCTCCACATCAGTCTGCAGGGGATTTCGGAGACCAGCCGTGAATATGTCAATCTGCTGCTGCTCCGTGACATCTCTGCAGCGGGCCAACAAGGTAAGGAACTGCGCCTGGTATTCCTCCACTGTGCTGGTTCGCCGCAGCTTCATGAGGGGCGCCGAGAGGGTTGCTGCGCCGCGGGGGGCCGAACCGGCGTTGAACCTTCTCGACGAACTCCGGCCAGGTGGGGGGGCCGCGGTTCTGCTCCAGGCGGTAATACCAGTCCTGGGCGGCGTCCTCCATGTAGAATGAAGCGAGCCACACCTTCTCCTCCGATGGCGTGTGCTGCTGTCGAAAGAATTGCTCTGCTTTGTGGAGCCAGACCACCGGATCCGCAGTGCCGTCATAGCGCGGAAATCGTAGCTTGTGGGTGTGCTGATGGATGGGAGGAGGAAGCGGAGGCACCGGCGGAGGAGGCGCCGTGTCTTTGCCGCTGTGGGAGCCGCCGGATTCGATCTGCTCCGATTGCAGGCGATTGACGGCCACGGTAAGACGGCTCTGGTCGCCCTTCATCGTCGTCAGTTCGGTCTTGATGGATGAGAGGTCGGCGAGGATGGCTTTCATGGCGGCCGTGAGATCGGAGACGGAGTCGCCCATGAGCAGGCCGAGGAAAACAGGAGTCTGATACCAAAGATGTTGTGGTAGATTGGATGCAAGGGGATCAGAGAACTCTCCCTCCGTAAAGAGGCTCTGAGTAATCTCTTAACTTTATTGATCTCCTTGTTGCCCTTATGAATCAGGGCTTACAGATATATATAGGCCCTTAGGCCATTATTTCCTAAAGGATAACTCTACTCCTTATCAAATTAGGACTCTAATCTTAACAAACTTGGTAACTAAATCATGTGGCTTTACAGCCGGATTCTGTTGGGGACGCTGAGTCAGATTGCTTATTGCGGCGTGTATAGTATTTGCCGACAAAAGCGTCCACAACATCCGGAGTATAGGATCTCCGCTTCTTATCCACATCATGTTCTTTTGACCGTCTTGGTGATTTTGCCCGGCGCTCTTCCTTTCTCTTTGGGGAAGCAGAGTAGTCGTCTCGCCTTCTTGGGGCAGGAGAGTAGGACCTATCGTGCACATAATACCATTTAAACAAAGATTATTGCACAGCACATCATGGTCAAACACTTATTCAACAAGGCTCACTGACATACCGTGATCTAGCACGGCCACGATGGCAAGGAGAGCGGGAGCGTGAACGTGAACGAGAATGAGACCATCCTGCAGGAAAGATAGCAACTTGTCAATATTGCAACGCATGGTATGTAAAGAACTTCAAATATTATATCAATTTTGAACAACACATTTTGCTACGAGCAGGTCAGCCCTGACAGGAAAATTAGTGTGATCATGATAGAACCAATGAAAAGGAATTGCAATATACATCAAGCATAAAATTAAATGGATCAAGGCTCTACTCTCCTTTTTTTTTTTTGCTGATATTTACATGGGAATTCATCAAACAGCGACAGTTATAAATGGACAGGTTACAGTGTTTATCAGTAGAGAAAGATGATCTAAACTCTACAGCATTCAGTTAAGCAGCTTGAAGAATAGGATAAGGAATAAGTATAGCAGTTGAAAATAGATCAGATTACCATAGCGAGAAGTACGGCGGCCCTCATGATCAGAATAACCTCTGCAGTGCAGCGACACAAGTCATCTCAAATGAAACACAGAAAAAACTTTCAGGATAGTAATGGGTATGACATACCTGACTCTAGTTCGTCTATGCATATCCTCAGGCCTTTTTCGTGTCTCCGCAGCAAGAATAACAGTAATCTCGCGTCCAGAAAACATCTGACGATTCATGTGATATTGTGCCTCAGAAGCGTCAACAGAGTCAACAAACTCCACAAAAGCAAACCCTCTTGGCTCCCTGTATAATTAAGAAATGCTGCATAAGTAAAATTCATATCATATGGTAAATAAAGGAGAGAGCACATATTGATCATAAATTGTATGTGCCCGACGAGTTACCACCACAGTTTCATATTTCAGCGAACCCTCTATGATTCTTCAAGAAGCACAGCCAGTAAGTTACTAACATTTTCATCCAAATGGTAGCAAGCTTTCCAAAAAGCAGCTACGAGCTCAGGCTCTTCTAGTATCCAAATTTCTTGTATAACATCTTCACAAAACGATTCACTTCAAGTTCCTCAAATGTTTGAAAACTCATGAAAGTACTTGAAATCAACTTCTCTTCATTATATCTTCTCATGGAAGACCCAGTAAAACCCTCTTCTCTTCAGCAAATTAATTTTGTCAACAAATCGAATCTTGTCTTCATAGACGAACTTCATGTGCACAAGACTCTAAACTCACCAAACAAATGAATTATTAGAACTGTTAAAGTGCTCTTCAAAATATCCAGAGCTTGTATTTACTTCAAGGCTTCGAGCCATGGGAATCATTTCAAACGAGTGATTCGTACAAGAAGAAAATGCAAAAACAAGAGAAGATTAAGGGTGTGTTTGGTTTGGAGTCAGGTAAGGATGGAATGAATCCATCCCTGTTTTTAAGGATGAAACCGTCCCTATCCCCTATTGTCCCTGGAACCAAACACACTAGTGGAGGCAGGTACCGAGGAAGAGGGATGAGCCCATCCCTTCATTTTTTAGGGATGGGGGCATCCTCAATTTAGGGGAATATTCCCGGGATATTCCCCAAAGTGGGATTGCCCCGTCCCTGCTGACTCCAATCCAAACAGGTCCAAATCTGGAATCGCCCCGTCCCATCCCGTATTGTCTCTGGAACCAAACACACCTTAGTAAATGTATCATTCTCTATCATTGGCCGGTGTTTGTAGAAGAGCAGCCTAGTAGTGTTTCTATGATCTCCTAAAGAGCAAAACAGCATTAATTTTATAGAACACAAAATTACTTAAGCGTCTAAGTAGTTTTCAACCATCCACTACTTTTGTACTAACAATACGTCTTTAGGGTTCGTGCAATGCACTTTTGTTGTTGTAATTTGTAAAGCATTAACAAGATATTACATAAATAGATTATTAGCGTGATTTAGAGGTTGCGAGTTCATTGCGTACGTACCTGCTTCTTGAGCAACAACCAGGCATCTTCAGGCCCTAATGTGTCAACGCGGTGGTAGGGTTGCACAGCTTGCATCGTTCGTGCGACTCTTTCGTCTCTTGTGGTGACAAGGACTCGGCTGCCACGAGCAGCGGCATTCACCAATGGGGTTTTGAGCACACCCTCCCATGCTCCGTGACTCCAAACATCATCCATCACCAACAACAGCTTCTTCCCTGCCAAGGCAGTAGTAACTAGTAAGGATTCGCTGAAGCGTGGCCTTTGCATCTCCGGCAGGACGGTGGTCTCCTCCGGCTTCAGTGATGGCTCTCCTCAGTAGCTCAGCCTCACTGTATTCCTTGTTGACGCTCAGCCATATCTTGCTGTCGAACGCACGTTGGATGGTGTCGTCATTGAAGATCGTCTGGGCAAGGGTGGTCTTGCCAATCCCGCCGACGCCCATGACTGCCAAGACCATAACTCTACTAATGTCTTCGCAACCGGTTTCCTCCTCGATTACTGCCGTCGTCAGCATCTCCACCAGCTTTCTCGTGTCCTTTTCGATCTTCTCCCCAACCACACCCGAGCGATCGAGCTCCCCCGACGACTCGCGACTGGCAGGACGAGAGGCAAGCGCCTTGCTGCTACGGTCCTGGTAGGAACCGAGGTTGACAAAGCTGAAGGCAGCGCTCCGCTCCATGATGCTGTCCAACCTCTGGTTGAGCGCCTTGATGCGGCTGCCGATGTCGTGGGCGAAGAGGGGATTCCGCAGGCAGAAGAGCAAGGGGTTGCAGCACCCTATGTCCGCTGCGACGGATGGACCACGCTCCGTGGCCTTGAGCTGGCAGAGATCGAGGATGTCAGTGGCGTCGTACATGGCGTCCTTGAGCTCCCTCACCCACCCCTGCACGCTCTGGTCGGTGATGCGCCTCCTCTCTGCGTCGGCAAGGAAGTTCTTGAGGTCCCCAAGCTTGACGCCCAGGTTGTTGATCTTGCCGGAGACACCGAGCAGCATGTCAACCTCTTCTCTCGCCATCTCAGTGAGCATGTTTTGAAGGTAGTACACGAAGGCATCCAGGACCACCGCCATGGGACCTCTCGTGTCGCGCAGCGTAGTAGATGAAGCAAGCTAGCTGGCCAGATCAAAGCCGGAAAATAGCACAAAAGGAATGCATACTCGTACGTGTGTGCGTCGCATCGTAGCTATAACTAGTTGGCGGTGCTCAAGGATGACGATGCGATGGTGTGTGACCGACCGTTGTCCGGACTTGCAGAGCGGACTTGAACTCGATTGAATGGAGCTCTGCTCGATTGGGAGCCACAGCCCACAATGCTCATGGACGCCACATGCCATGCCTGGCTACAAGTATCCAACTGTCTACGGCTTTTCACGTTGGACGACCGTCATCAGCTGCATTGTAAAACACAACATAGCGAAACAAAACAGTAGGAAACAAATTCAGCCTCTAGCATACACATGATAGACGGAATCAATCAGAGGAACTTGATAAAACAAACTAAATGGACAGAGTAACCGAACAAATTAAGATAAAGCTGTTGTGTTGATTTACCTCCAGGTTTAGAGGAGTGACTGATAGATGTCTCGAGGGCTGTTGGGGTCTCTTGTGTCCATGGCATAACATTTCCCCAGAATGTCACCGTCACCTGCAGAGGTGTTGCCTTCTTTTTTTGTTAGATACAGGAGCAAGCCCCCGATTTCATTAAGGAAATCAAACAGCAGAGTTCTGATGTTTGATACAGAAGAAACATAGGACTTCGATTATTGCAGGACCTAAAGTAGGGGTGAAAACGGGTCGGGTTAATCCCGACCGATCCAGTACCGAATCCGATTGGTACCGAATCCGACTAGTACCGAATCCGGAGAAAAAAATATGGGTTAGGATATGGTAACAGCAATATCCGTCCGAATCCGAATATCCGTCCGAATCCGATACATCTTCAAGTATGATTTCAGGTTAGTGCTACTATTTGACGTTTCATTTTCTTTTGTAATGGTAAAATAAAATCTTCCACATCAGCTATTAAATAGTAACATCAAGTCAGTGCGTCCTACTCCATTTACTGTATTGTATGCATTCCTTACAAACAAGTAGGGGTGCAAACGAATTGGGTTAATCCCGACCGATCCGACACCGAATCCGATTGGTACCGAATCCGATTGATACCGAATCCGGAGAAAAAATATAGGTTAGGATATGATAACAGCAATATCCGTCCGAATCCGATCCGTTTTCACCCCTAACCTAAAGTGTCCCTTTTCATATTTATTATGACTCCCTTACAAACTGAAAGTCTGAAATTGACAGATACAAAGACGACAATGACGACTTGGAAATCTTTCATATACAAACAAACGGAAAATAAGCAGCTAGTGATGACTTGGAGGTCAGTCTTTGGCGTGCCAACAAATAGAAAATTGAAAAGCAGACTAAGACACGTATGGGACTACCTTGTGAAATGAGGAAAACAAATAGGAGGAGTGGTTTCAGTTTGCCGCTTGCATAACATGGAAAAAAAGCAGACTAAGTCATTTAGATTCACAGATTAAAAGTTATATAAATTCTTACTTTTAAAATCATGCTAATTTTAACATTCAATTGTCTGACTCCTAGTATTCACCGGTCTGACTGGGATTAGGGAGAGGTGTGAACGGTGGGATTGGAATTTTTCAGATTTTTGGTTTGTTGTTTCGGATGCACAAGCACATGATTAATTGCAAAGCTCTATGCTACAGGGAGCTTAGGCGCAAGGATGCATAATTGCAAGAGGGCTAATAATGTAAGTACGTGCTAGCTTATATGTATGGCAAGAAAAGAAAGAAATGTCTAGCTCGATCTGCCAGGCTAAGCCGTCCAAGAAGACTTTGTAATATATACAGATTTTGACAATATTTTCCGCACATAATTCAGATTTCACATCAAAGCTTACAACGGCGGTTCTGGCAATTTTCCAAGGGAGTCTTTTCAGTAGTGGAAGCGCACGACAATGGGAGTGTTACTTGTGTGGCTAATAATCCCCACCATCACATACCATGTACGCTTTGAAATATTTATGATCAAACTAGTTATTATTATTCGAAAACTTTGAAATATTTCCAAGAAAGTGACCTTGCACTGGACTTATTCAAGTAGTGTTTCTTTTCATATTTATTATGACTCTCTTGACAGACTAAAAGTCTAAAATTGATGGATACTGTTAGACCATGTGGCTAGGTCTAGAATTTTTATGATGATGAATAATTGACAACATTGCTTAATATTGTTATTCGAGGTGTATACGTGTGTGCGTGGACTAATATCGGTCAAGTTGGTGAGAACTTGTGCCGGGAAAAATATTCTTTGGTCTTTGCAGGTGCAGACTAGGCGTGGAGACGGTCATGGTCGGTGACGAGGAAGACCGGGACTAGGAGGGGGAAATCTGAGGTCCGGGCGGTCGAGGATGTCACGAGGTGGTCGGGCTCACGCTGAAGCACATGGAGATCAAAGGTGGATGATGTGTGGAGAAGATACAGGAGGTGCGGTACTGGAGGCTTCGACGTGTGATTAGTTGAAAAATCGGAAGTGTGAAAATCCGTGTTAGGAAGGGTTTGAGGTCCCTTAAAAATTAGTGGGCCAAAAGCCTAGTTGAGATAAAAAAAATTTAGGTCTAGTTGGATGAGTGTTATTAGGATTAAAAGCTGATATTTGTTTTTAGTTTCGGAGGTCTCATCGTTTTAGAATAGGAGGCGAAACCGAGTTGTAAAAGAAATGGATTGTATCTAGTAATAAAAGGTGGGGGCTGGCCGAGACATTGGTATGGCTTTTTGGGGAGCTTGCCTCTTTTTGGGTAGAGAAAAAGTGCGCGTCCGTGATTGAGCGAATACAAGAAATAAAAAGAGAGGCAACGGCAGCTGCTTTGGGGGCAGAGCGACGGGACGTCCCATCTGCTTTTTGGTGAATTCGGGTGACGCCTGGCGTTTACATGTGGCCCGAAAAAATCACCAAAAAGTTTTACATGTGATTTGGTGCTTTTACATGTGTCTTCCGTAGAAAAAATCTTGCATCAGGCTTCACATGTAAAAAGGTTCTTGCTGGCGAATTGTGGTGCGGCAGCTAACATTTTCTTGCGAGTGGTTGTGCTGGCAAAGACTTGAAAGCTTTGCATGCAGGACTTTTCTCCGGCCGGAGCAAGGTAATTAATTTTGCTAATTTGCTGTTTAGATTTGCATGGCCGTATGGGTTCCAATTAATCAATAGCTAGTTAAGTTTTTTGTTATGCATGGCAACTGCATGCATGTGCTTTGGCGGCATGCATACGCGCATGCATGCAATACTTTATTGGGGTTGTTACTAGCACATCATGGAATACATGCATGCATGAAGTTTTCCTGGTAATAGAAATTACGAATGGACTAGAGTAGATTATGTATGGCACAAAAACTGGTAATAGACCCAAATTGGCCTAAGATATAGGCTAGGCTGCATGGACACCCATCTGGGAGTTCGTCTTGAAGGCGTTGAGCCGCGAGTGATTCTCAGCTCAATTTTTTTGAGTTGACGTGAAGAGAACCATTGATCCAGCAGCAGAGAGTCAAGGATATTTTGAAATTTTCATCTTTCGATCCTTTTGCCTCTAGGTCCGTCCATCCGGGAGTTCGTGTTGAAGGCTTCCAACTCCGGCCAATCTGTAGCTGGCCGTCTCGTAGGTAACCGAACAAATTAAGATGAAGCGGTTGTGTTGATTTTACCTCCATATTTCTTGTTGTGGATGCGACAGGTCACACCAACACAACGCAACATTTGTTGACGAATGCGACCCAAGAAAATGACTGTGTGCATTGTAACCAAGTAGAAGTCCTCCTGAGGTGGGGGAAGACGCCACAACTCTCCCAACTACACCAATTCTTGTTGTGGATGGGACACGTTCTGTCATAGAGCTTTTCTACTTCTCAACCGCCATCAGTTTTACACGCATAGCACAAGTAGATAGCTAAGGAATTGAGATGATCTTTTTGTTAATGCAATGTGATAACATTTTTAATGTCCAGTATCAAAAATAAAGAACCTCGTTCTAGATTCTTGACGTGCTGGATGTGATATTTTATTGTTGTCTCGGTCAGAATAACTGAGCAGACAAGTTTGTAATCTAGCATCAGGCATATTGATAAATGTTACAAGAAAGGTTTCTTGTATGCAGTCTCGATAGTTACCATTTGTCGGTAATTTACGTTGTGATTCATATCTGCTGTCCTGGAAACAAACATTGTGCCTAAGAACCGTACAAATTATACTGTCATTGGCCTTATCAACTACAGCTCATACCTTTCAAAAGTACACCTCATACTTACAAAAATGACAAGTATAGCATCTAGGGTCGCAGAGGAGGCTACGAAAATGCAAAGAAGATACTTGTCTTCATAACATTTTGTTGCTACCACAATATAGAAAATTTTCTATGTTTCTATGTGCCATCAGGACAGATTACACTTGTTTTACAATGTATAAATGGATACTGAATAAAATCTTTTTTATCTGAAAGCTACTTGCTTTGAGGCAAAAGAAATGGCAAGAAGGAACAAAGAAGGCCCATTTCTTGTCGGCTGGAAGTTGCGAAAGTCCTAACACGACGTAAGGTAGTGTTCTCTTATTAGGTCTTATATTAACTTCAGAAGAAGGGAAGACAAGTCATCCACGCATTGTTACTTTAGCAGAAAGCTACCACATCTTAACACTACACACAGATGTACAGAACTCTATTAAGAATATCCGTCAAATAAAGGAGTTCCATGGATTGGATTTGTTGTCCTGCTAATCTATTGTTATTACTTATTAGAAAGATATAATATACGAAATTTAGTCACTGAGTAGTAGTTTTAGCCGTCGTGTTTAAGGTTAATTTTTTAAGTTGTTCCTTTGAGCTTTACTGAACCTTCGCCGCAGTAACACCTGCACTCACCAACCACCATCCACTGAGGGTTCAGTAATAGATGATTGGCCGATGATAACATCGGCAACTCGGAAACTCTAAGCAAGTACAATAGTATAGCCAACTAGTGGCTATAACACTTATCCATTTCATTTATAGTCTTTAAAAAATAGTTCATACAATAAGGTAGCTATTACAATAACTATTTGGCTCCACGTATAAGAGAGTGAAATGCATATTTTTACGTGCTATAGCTAGCTGTAATTTAGTAGCCAGCTTCCTTCTCTCTCTTCCTTTCTCTCTCTGCCACGTAAGATTTTGTTGATATTATATTTGCTATAGTCTGCTGACTAAGCCTTATTGTACCTGCTCTCAAAGCTTTCGCTCCCAAAGGATAATTAATCATAAAAAAAGGGCATTGGAGGAGCCACATATATACGTACGTACGTACATACACACACTAAAGACTAATTCTGGACAACCTATAGCATGGTGACATGCGACACCGTCGTCTTGTACACTTGTTTGCCTCAATTCAGTCCTATAAATAGTGGCGCAGGAGTGGAGCCTTGGCATTGTGCTCGTCATCTCAAAAAGCTAAGCTCTTCTTCTCCCTTCATCAAAGCTTTCGGAAACTCTATCAAAGCTTTCGCTCCCAAAAGATAATTAATCATCAAAAAAGGGCATTGGAGGAGCCACACACACACACACACGCTAAAGACTAATTCTGGACAGCCTATAGACGCAACACCGTTGTCTTGTACACTTGTGCCTTAATTCAGTCCTATAAATAGTGGCGCAGGAGTGGAGCCTTGGCATTGTGCTCATCATCTCAAAAAGATCTTCTTCTCCCTTCATCTCAAAGATGTCTTGCAGTTGTGGATCAGGCTGCAGCTGCGGCTCAAGCTGCAAGTGCGGGTACGTCAGCTTATTTAGTATTTCAGTAGCAGTGAGGAATTTCTTGTGCTAATTAATTTGATTTTGCTGGTTACAGAAAGATGTACCCTGACTTGGAAGAGATGGGCAGCAGCAGCCAAGCCACCGTGGTCCTCGGCGTCGCGCCGGAGAAGCCGCAGCTTGAGAAGGCCGCCGAGTCCGGCGAGACCGGCCATGGCTGCAGCTGCGGCTCCAACTGCAAGTGCAACCCTTGCAACTGCTAGCAAGCTTGGGGAAGGCAGGCACATCTGCGATGTATCGTCTCATCTGTGTGTGTGTGTGTGTGACTTATGAGTGGGTGGATAATAAGGAGACCATTTGGTTGGGGCTTAACCGCCATGGCTCGAGCATGCATGCGGTGTGGTTTGTTTGTTAGCTCTTGGTGCCGTCGCTGTGCTGCTGCAGCTTGCGAAACGGGCTAGGCTAGTACTATTGTCATCATATCCTACATGCCATGTAGGCGTCTAGTTTGGTCTTGAGTGAATTTACAGGAGTCGTTTGCCCAAGTATGTACCTTTGCCTGCGTTTTGTCTGTCTGTGATGATTTGGTCTGGAATGAATGGGAAAATTGCTCTAATGCCACAAAGTTATGCACCATCATTCCTTTTGCCACATAGTTAACTATCTTTGTTATTATGCCACACACTTAATGGTTTATTTCTTGCTTTTGCCATTTCCCCTACTTAAAGTGTATTTTCATTTCATTTTGCCTTTTCCTAACCTGAAGTGACCGTTTTGCCCTCTCACTCCATACCCTACCCCCACAGATCAAATCGATCGGATCGATCGATCCCCCGGCTCCCCTCACGCGGGCACAGGAACACAGGAGCGGAGACGCGCGCACAGGAGCGGAGATGGAGCCGGCCACCCTTCCCGTCGCCGGCGACCCGCGACCCGGCGTCCTCCGGCGAGCCTCTCCCGACGGCGGCGCCGACGACCCCGGCCTCCTCCGCGGCGGCGCCCCCGACCCCGGGCTCCTCCGGCATGGCGGCGGCGCCCCCGACCCCGGCCTCCTCCGGCATGGCGGCGCCCCCGACCCCGCCTCCTCCGGCGTGGCGGCGCCCCCGACCCGGCCTCCTCCGTTGGCGCCCACTGCCCTGGCGTCTCATCTCCCGACGGCGGCGCCCACGACCCTTGCCTCGGCCTCCAGCAGACCCTTGCCTCGGCCTCCTCTGCTGGCGTCTCATCTCCACACAGTTCAATTCAGAAATGTAGTGATGAAGTGATTGTAATTGAGAAATGTAATTGCAATGCTGAAAATTGAGAAATGTAATTGCAATGTAGTGAGAAATGTAATTGAGAAATGTAATTGCAATGTAATTGAGAAATGTAGTGTCACATAAATGCAATCTGTCTACTTGTATCTCTTGAAACTGTGAGCATACAGCGTGATGATATCTTTACAGCTACTTTCTGAGCACCATCAGTGTTAATTGGCCTGATATCTGGAGATACACTTTGCATAGTTGGGTTCTTCATCAAATTTCAAGTTGAGCACATACTCTACAAACTCCCTAAAGGGTTGAGGGCAAAAGCAACAGAGAGATTCTGGAGAGGTGGCCATTTTCTTTTTGCAAACAAGGAAGCCCTTGTTTTCACCCTGCAGCAGTAACAAAACAATAAGACCAGTATACACATTGAATTGATCTAGCTATGTGTGCAAGCAAGCTTGAGATGCACAGACACAGCAGGAGGAAATGCCAAAAAAAATGAGGAAAACATCATTAAAAATGGAAAGAAAATAATGGTTGGCACATATTCATAGCCATACATAAACAAAAGGTGCATTAGTTCTTGATGACAAATACAGTGCAGCAAAAGCCCTGATTACCAGTGCATTAGTTCTTACAAAAATATAGCAATATGACACATATTCATAGCCCATACATAAACAAAAGGTAATACTTCAGAACATTCATAAAGTGGTTCCATCCCATATTCATTACTTTCATCTACAATAACAGAATTACACTAAAATTCTACTTCTTTTTCTTCCTCGGAGATATCTTCTTTGCCTTCACTGGAGAAGATGTCATTGCAGGCTGTGATGGCCCTTCTCCCATTGCTTGTGCAAGCATCCTTCTTGTCATCACCCCTGGACTATCAATGATTTGTTGAGGAATGGAAACATTTGTTCTAGTAGGTGTGCTTGCTTGAGAAGTAGAAGTGTTCCTTTTTGTAGGCTTTCTTTTCCTGTTACAGAACCACAGTCAAATGAATTGTATAACATGGAAACGGTAAATTGGATGACTACATTTTAATTACCTCTTCTTGGTGCCATTAAGAGGACATGTTGCCTGTCTATGTCCTAGCTCCCCACACCTCTTGCATTTGTTTTTACCCTTTCCACCATTCTCTAAGCAGCCCTTGATTCTTAATTTTCGAGGCCTCCTAGAAGACCTTTTTGCAAGTGGTGGTAGAAGGACAAAATCTAGATTAACCTTAGGCCATTAAGACTTGTCCGTCAAAGGTTCTATTTGTCCCTGGTATGCAGCCCTGAATTTGTGCACAGAGTAGTATTCATGTATGTATCTATCCATTTTCACATTTCGTTGTGTAGTAAGAAATGCAAGTGCATGTTGACACGGTTTTCCTGTATGCTGCCACTCTTGGCATGTGCACTCCATTTCAAGTGTCTTCACAACATGTCTCAAGTCACCTTTATTTGTATCTCTCACCTCTGCACTCCAATCAGCAGACCTATTCACTTTTAAGTGCCCAAGGCCCCTAGACCTTGCATTGGTCTGAAGAATAACAGCTGGTAGTATATACCCTTCTAGCTTCTGACCAATCCTCCTCCTCTTATCAAATAGCTCCATGACCATTCCCCTAATTTTGTCTGCTAGCTCCACCACAGGAAGATCCTTTATGCCCTTCACCCAGCTATTGAAACACTCAGCCAAATTGTTGTTAACGTAATCACACTTAATGTCAGGATTGAACATGCATCTCATCCACAACATGTTATGGTACTTTCGAAGATATTCAGCTACTTGAGGGCATTTTTGAAGTACCAAATCCATGTGGTAGTCAAATACATCACTCTTGTATGCTCTTGCCGCCGGCCACATGTTATTAGGGATGTCACCATGAAATTTCTTAACAAAATTTTCCATTAGGTGTCTAAAGCACTCCCTTTGTTCTGCTTGTAGAAACACACTCTTGACAGCATTTTCTAAACCTTTACATGCATCTGTACAAACTGCAAGAAGAGGAGGTTCACCTATTGCCCTTTTGAGCTGACTCATAAACCAAGTCCAATTATCATTTGTCTCTGCTTGTATCAAGCCAAAAGCAACCGGAAACATCCAATTATGCCCATCCAATGCAGTTACAGCAGCCAAATGTCCATTCCATTTGCCATTCAAAGCAGTTGAATCTATACTAATGTATGGTCTACATCCATTCAAAAAGCCCTCAATGCAAGGCCTAAATGCAATGAAAAGCCTGTGGAAGTAGACATTACCTTTCACTGATTTAGTGTCAATCTCAACAATGCTACCTGGCGACCTAAGCTCAACCTCAGCCTTGAAGTTGTAAAGCAACTGAAAACTTCCTTCCCAACTTCCATAAATCTCATTCAAAGCTCTTTCTCTCCCCCTCCAAACTGTATCATATCCAATGGTGACATTATGGTCATCCTGCAACATCTCTTGCATCTTTTTTGTACCCATGTTAGGATTGGTCCTCAAAATACTTACTGCCTTTGACGCAACCCATTGACAATTGGCCATAGAAGATCTGATCCTGCTTGTAGAAGAGCAGTCATGTTCTTCAACAAGTCGGTTGACCTACAAAAGTATTATGAAAAGAAATTAGTAACAATGTCATGTAAAGTATGGGTTAGTTAGTGCAAGTTAGTACCCTTATTGCTGTCCCGTCTGGTGTCACCCGAGCTAAAATTCTCCAGGGGCATCCATCACCTTTACAATATCCCATGAATCTTGAACGGTCAGACTTCTTGATGCCCAACTCAAACTCCTCGTTTATTGCATATTGCCTAATCGCTAGCCTAAACTGATCCATCGTGGGATACATAGTGCCAATGGTTATCTCTGGATGGTCCATATCATAAGAAAATTGACGTTCCTCAGGTATTACATCGTCAACAGGAATAGCAGCGCCCTCAACGTCTGGCAGCACATTGTTCCTCATTAGCTCTGTCATCTTCAGCTCTAAGACCCAAAAACACAAACATCTCATCTTCTTCCATTGGTACATCTCTGTCGGAACCCGGAGTAACGACTCCTGGATCCTCTGTGTAAATCGCACTAGTCCAGGATCAGCTAGTGCACACAGTCACAACAAAGATAATTACCAAGCACAAATGACTGATTATATTAAATAAAAGGTACGGCCTTATGACCAAGTCTTACATCAACGCTCATTGGCAAAATAAATAAAGGAAAGAACTGCGGAAGCAAACTGATAAATAGCGAAGCCCAAGCCTGCCCACAGGAAAACGACAGTAAGACGCGGCCTATTCGTCCAGATCTTCACCGTAGTTGACGTCTTCCTTCTCTGTGTGGAAAAAAAGCAACGTGAGTACAAACTTGTACTCCGCAAATCACCCGGGAAAATGCAACATAATGATAAAGGCTTATAGGGTTAGTTTGCATAAAACAGCATTTAAGAAATATAATAATAGATTGAAATTGCTGAATTTAATACAGTAAGTAAAACAATACTTATAATTGAAAATAATACCGTCAGTGCCGGCTCCGACCAAACACCAACCTATCCACGGGCATCCCACCCGGACCATCTTTTCCAAAAGACCACGTATGGATTCCATCCATCCACACGCTTTCACTGCGCAACTCTAATGAATTCCATCCATTCACCAGATTTCAATCTCTCACGGATTCCATCCATCCGCAAGGTTTTTATTCTCTCATGGATTCCATCCATCCACAAGGTTTTCTAAAACATTTTTGAAAATCAAAATCTAATCCATGAAAAACTTTTACTCAGCATGCCCATGACCGTGGGCACGGCTATCCAGGATAGATTATACACTCTGCAGAGGTTGTACAGCTTTACCCACAAGACACGATCATCCCGTTGTACCACTAGATTACACACTTCCTTAGGTGTGCGGTGGGGAGTCGTGACAAGACCTTTACAATGCAAAGCCTTCAACCTGGTCGAGCCAACTCTAAGGTTTCACCCCAGTAAGGAATCCACCAGACCGGGACCACCTCTTGAGCCTAGACGAGACTTCTCATGGCTTAACCACGCTCGCCCAAGTGAGACTTCACATGGCACCAACCACGCTCACTTTCAACCTACAACTCGGCTCAGGTTGGGACTTCACAAATTATTCAGCCAGGGCTGTCCCATACCAGCCATGTGGTAGTACGATTAGGGCTTTACAACAGTAGCTCACAGACCGGTCCTTAATCTGACTTAGGCCCAACCACATACCCCCGTGCATGACAATCAACCACTGCGGCTCCAACCAACAGGGCATGCCTGCACCCACCACTCTAACCAATTGCCTAAGTCTAAACCAGGTTTATAATTTGTTTTCAAAATAATTTCATAACACTCCTTGACTCACCAAAGTCAAGAGTACATATTAAAAGTATATCATTTTATGTGAAAGGTATCCCAAAACAAATATTATATCTAAGCAGTCTAAGCATTTGATATAAATTCCTCTAGCCAACACTAATGTATTAACTAGAGTTTGAATCTAGGGTGACAAGGTGTTGAGGAATTCAAATTCAATGGAGGAATTAACAAGTAGTCATTAACTATATTTGAAACAGAATTGAAATACGTTGAATAACAATATGCATGCAATATAATTTAAACCAACATAATTTTATTTTAAAAACTGGGATCAACATGATCAAGGAGGGTGACTTGCCTTGCTCTTCAAACTTAGCTTGAATCTTCGTTGAAGAAATTTCCCGAATCGTCAAAGGCTACACGTCAAAATAACCCACTAAATTCAAATAAATTCAAATTGACTTCAAAAACTTGAATTGAGGCTAGAAATGGATAGAGGGGAATTTTTGATGAATTTAGAAATTTGAATGGGCCAAATCGGAGTTAAAACGAAGAAGAACGGGCTCCGGGAAATTTGAAAAGAGAGAAAATGAAAAAGGAGGATTTTTGGAATTATTTTTCTAAAGGAAAATAATTTATGGCGTCAGCATTGCGACAGCCATGGATTTTTGAATTTCGGCCGATTTATTTTTCAATTGAACAGTCGGCCGAGAGGCTGATAGTGGGCCTGGTCCATGGACCGGGTCCAAGGAGGGAGGAGGCGGCCGACGTGGCACGCGAGCGAAGTGGCGCGGACCGGGTGCCCGCGTGGCGCCGAGTGGCACATTTGCGGCCGAGGTGGCGCCGACGTGGGGTACCACACGGGCACTGACGTGGCCGGCCGGCGAGGGAGGCGCTCGGGACCGGGGACTCGCCGGCGTTCGGCGGCGCGGCGGCCGGCGGCGAGGAGTGGGAGAGGACGAGGGGCGCACGGGGAGTCGCATGGTGGGTGCGTGGAGTACCGGGGGTGGACGGAGATGCGTCGGCGACGAAGAGGGCGGTGGCGCGGCTCAGGCTCCGGCGGCGACGGCTTTCCGGCGGCGGGGAGGCACGGCCGAAGGGCGGAGGAGGTCGAGGGTGGCGCGGCGGAGCTGGAGGTGGTGACGGCCAGGCGCGGGGGCGATCGGAGCGGCGGCGATTGCTTGCCGAAGCTTGTAGCGGCGGCGGAGGCGACGGCGCAAGGCGCGACGGCGGTGGAGCGCTCGGGAGGGGGGAGGAGTGGCGGAGGGTGTAGTGCAGGGAGAGGGGAGGCCGGGGGTGGCTTTTATAGGGGTCGGGGAGGGGAGAGACGCCGCGAATTTCTCGCCGGCACGGCGGAGTGGGCGCGGTGGTTGCGGCCGAATCGGGGAGATGGGGCGCAGAGAAGGCGGGGAGGAGGTGGGTGCGTGGGCGCGGGTCGTGCGGCACACGAAGGAGACGGGGGGCGGCGAGCTCGGGGAGTGGGAGCAACCGGGTAGGGCGGAGAAGCGGTTGCGGGCGGCGGCGTCGCGAGGTGGAAGAAGGAGGCGCGGGGTAGAGGACGGCCTGACACGCGGGCCCGGGCGGCAGAGAGAAAGAGGAGGCGCGAGTGGCCGACGGGCGGGGCCTGCGGGCAGAGGGACGGAGGCGGAGGGGAGGCGCGCCGACAGGTGGGGCCGGGGGCGCAGAGAGAGAAGGGCGCGGGCGGCTGAGATGGGAGATAGGGGAAATCGGGTGGCCGAGGGTGAAGCACGGGCGGACGGGCCTGATGGGCCGGGGCGCGCATCGGGCAGTTCGGGGCCAGCCACGTGGCAAGCGCGGAGGAGGGGTAGGCGGGATGGGGGCGACGGCCGAATGGGGGCGAGGAGGGAGGACGTGGGCGGCATCTGGCCGTCCACGTGGCGGCCGGAGGAGAGGGAAGGGAAATTGATTTTATTTTCTGATTTCTAATTTTCAGAAAAGGCTAGGAATTTCATTAAGCCTCAGAAAAATATGAAATAAACTCCACAAATTCCAGAACAATTCAGAGAATCTCCTGGACACTTTTTGGACTTAATAAAATTATTTCCAACTAATGTTGGTATTTTTTTGTCATACTTTAAAATACTTTTTAATTTCAAAAATAGATTTTTAAACTCCAGAAATTCCAGGAAACCAAATAAAAGCCAAATAACTCCAAATGATCAATTTGACATAGGATTTTTATAGAAAATCAAAATATCATTTTAATTAATAATATTTTAGGTTTTTCTGAAAATGTTTTTCAAATCCAGATTTTTCAAAAACAGAAATTCAGGGCAAATCCAAATTTAAACTTAGGCACAAAAATACTTTCTTTAATTTAAATTTTATTTTAATTAATTTTTATTTACTTATTTATTTAGCAAAAATTTTGGATGTTACAATCTCTCCCTTCCTCATCACGACCCTGTACTATCTGCAGACTTGCCCAGTCCACTCGTTCTATTCCAGCGTCTATGTTGAATACGCAGTTAGGATCGCTTGTTCTAGATATGAAAAAAAGTTAGTACCAAATAGACATTTAACCCTAATCAGTATTGAACATACGACGAAACATACCCGGGATACCCACTGTCTATCGTGCGCTCGTCCATCCCATTGACATTAGCGCTATTTAATCCAACAACCTATGGTTCCATTCAACAAAATTAAATGCAATTACAGATCAAAAAGACAAACGATGACAGGACTTTACGTCATCCTCGCTGTCATGGTTGCCTGCCATTGACGAGGCTGGAGCATCGGCGACCCAAGAGAGGAGGCCGAGGCACGGGTCGTCGCTGGCTGGGAGGAGGTCGGGGTCGGGGGCGCCGCCGCCATGCCAGAGGAGGCCGGGGTCGGGGGCGCCGCCGCCATGCCGGAGGAGCTCGAGGTCAGGGGCGCCGCCATGCCGGAGGAGCCCGGGGTCGGGGGCGCCGCCGCCATGCCGGAGGAGGCCGGGGTCGGGGGCGCCGCCGCCATGCCAGAGGAGCCCGGGGTCGGGGGCGCCGCCGCGGAGGAGGCCGGGGTCGTCGGCGCCGCCGTCGGGAGAGGCTCGCCGGAGGACGCCGGGTCACGGGTCGCCGGCGACGGGAAGGGTGGCCGGCTCCATCTCCGCTCCTGTGCGCGCGTGAGGGGAGCCGGGGGATCGATCGATCTGATCGATCTGATCTGTGGGGGTGGGGTATGGAGTGAGAGGGCAAAACGGTCACTTCAGGTTAGGAAAAGGCAAAATGAAATGAAAATACACTTTAAGTAGGGGAAATGGCAAAAGCAAGAAATAAACCATTAAGTGTGTGGCATAATAACAAAGATAGTTAACTATGTGGCAAAAGGAATGATGGTGCATAACTTTGTGGCATTAGAGCAATTTTCCCGGAATGAATTCACAGGAGTCGTTTTGTATGTTTGCACTGTATATGTAGTAAACCTTCCATTTGATTCGTTGCTACCAGCAATCCAGAACCACGTCTCCGAATCTCATGTCATTGTTGATCATCATCAATGCAAGAAACACATTGTCGATGCATGGAGCTCCTTGTTCCCTTCGTGCTCGCCTCGCTTATTGTAGGCCTCTTCGACCCCGCCGCCGCCGCTGCGCCCCAAGACGCACCACGCAACGGCGGCTTCAGCCTGCGCCTGGTCCCCAGCCCCGGCTGGAACAGCACCATCCACGTCGTCGGCGACGGCTTCCTGCACCTGAACCAGCCCGAGTGCGCGCCGAGAGGGCTCACGTACAGCGTCGGAACGGGCCACGGTCGCCGCACTTACGCCCTCGCGCTGGACTGGACACGGCCAGCAGCCTGACGTGGATGCAGTGTGTGCCGTGCAGCCATCCGTTTGCGCAGACGCCGGCGCCCTCGCCGTCATTCCGCTCCGTCCGGCCCGCGGGCCCCTTGGTGCTGCCGCCGAACCCTCAGCATCCGTCCAGGCACATGAAGAGCACCAAGACCCCGTACATGGCGTCAAGCGGAATTCAGCCCCTACTACGGCGATGTGGTCGGCGTCAGCCACGAACGCCGTCTGGCCGCACCTGCCGACGGTGACGCTGCACATGGCCGGTCAGTTATCACCCATGATAAAAAAAAAGGTGACCAAAATCAAATTGTGACTTTTTGTTGCTCCATACACAGCGTGTTTGGTTGCCTGCTCAAGACTGCCATGCATGCCCGCGCGAACCTGGCCGATGAGAAACGATCTTCATTTTCGTTTCTCTAGAGCCTGGCTCAACGCCTCCCACTGCACCACACGAGCTGAGCCCACACGCGAATGCAGGCAACCAAACGCCCTCCCGCTGTATCCCGTGGGCCATGCTGGGCCATATGCAGGCAACCAAACGCCCCCACACTGAATGAAGCAGTGCCGGCTATCTTCCACCTGCATTTTTTAGATAAGGAATAACAATATTCTGGTCGTGATCATTCCTTGAGAATGACTACAGCCACACAGTACCAAACAAAAGACAGCCCCCACCTCACCAAACAACGATACAACAGTTTGTAAGCAAAGAACTCACACCAAAAGGACTTAATCCTCTAATCTAAAACAAGTGTTCCAACCAAACTTGCTGAAGATCTCCAACACCACTCTCTCTAGCCTTGAGCAGCCTGCTAATAGTCCCCTTCTCGCTTTCTCTTTAGATAGTTGCGACCAACACCTGATCCAGTAAGTCCCCCTGAAAATGACCTGCACAATAGAGTGAGTAGTGATCCTTTTGAAAATGGCGTAATTTCTATTCAACCATAATGCCCAGCAAAAAGCTACTATACCAACTAGAATCTGATTTCTAAGCTTTAAAGAAAAATTTCTAAGCCAAGAACCAAACAACATCCCAACACTAGTAGGTAGTTGAATTCCAAAGCTAATGAAAGCCCGAGCCACATGGCAATCGAAAAGGAGATGTTGAATGCTCTCATTAGAGAGATAAAGCAACACCTGATACTTCCTTGCCATTGCCTTTTTGCAAGGTTATCCTTTGTTAAAATAACTCCTTTTTTCAAGAACCAAAGAAACACTTTGACCATACATGTATATCATATATATGACCATGCATCTGGTGAAACCGTATTAAGTTTTTTTTGCATGTATAGTATAATTACTGATTTGTCCAAACCATGCCATTATATGAACCAGCAATTTCCTATAGAAAAGGGAGAGACATGAGTTGAAGCACCTTCATTACAAGCCATATATTCAACCTACGTCTCAATGCAACGTCATACAATATCTTGGATGGCATCTCATCTAGGGGCATCACTCTTAGTAAGGTTTTCCTTTCTATCTTTTCGACATTAGTACCATTATTTGTCCTTCATTTATCATATATCAAAATCACAATGAAGGAAACTGTGATATGCTGCGAGAAACTTGGAAGTATTTAATGTACATAGGGCTAGTGATATTCTGCATGCACAATCGGGTTGAAGACGTGGCAGGTGAAGTCATGAACTGAAGCAAGAAAACGAACGACAAAGTCACCGCTCAATTCGTGTTCTCCCCCTTCATCGTATGTCCTATTCCTCTTCATCCCCTGGAACAACACAGCCAAGCGAAACAAAAATGTTGGAAATATTTCTTTCAAGAAAAAGAAGAAAAGGTACAAATATATTTAGAGACTACCATAAGGATGAAAGATGGAATGAACAAGAGGAAACAAGGAAAAGTACCTAACGAACAGAGCAGCCCAACAAAATAGGAGGGATCTTTTTTGTATACAGCACATACCATCCCCAAAGTAAGGTTTTGAGTACGCAGTTTCATACTTAATTATACGATAGATTAAAAATGAAAAAATCTCAAAGAATACAAAGGGCTGGTGCGCTTCATTTTTCTGCAAGCATGCGTCCGACGGAAATGGTGTGCTTTGCCTCCTTGATATTCCTCTCCTGTTCTTCGATCGGAGTATGTCTCCTATTCCTCTTCATCCTCTGATTCTGCCAAGAGAAATGAAACGGTGGGAAACAAATTCAGACTCTAGCATACGGATGAAAGATGGAATCAACAAGTGGAAATTAAGGAAACAAATTAAACAAACAGAGCAAGGCAACAAATTAAGACGAAGCAGCTGTGCTAATTTACCTCCAGATATGGTAAAGCGTCAGCTGATATTTGTCTCCAAGTGGTAGGAGGGATCTCTTTTTGTGTACAGCACATACCATTTCCTCTGATTGTCTCCATCACGTGCATAGGCCTTGACATGCTGGATATGACTCAACCTTTCCCACTCTGGGCTAGATTTTCCCTCGGCTATGGAAGTAAGCAACTTTAGGCTGCAGTGTAGCTCCAAATGCCTTGGATTTACATCTTGCAGGGATACCGGGAGTGTTTCCATGTAGAAATCCCACAGCTCGAGCCTCTGGAGTGCAAGCATGCCCTCCAATACCTTCAGCTTTGGGCAGCGTGTGATGTCAAGCTTTTGCAATTTGGGGAGATTAGTGATCCTCTCGAGGTCGGGGTTCTTATAGACCTCAAGCTCAACGAGAGAAGCAAAGTTCTCAAGAGAGTTGAGGCGCTGCACTTTGTATACGGATAATCTTGTCAAAGCCCTTGCATGGGAGGCAAGGCCAGGAGGAACACACCTCAACTTGCAACCATTGATAACAAGCTCCTCCAAGACTGGCATGGCTTGCACTTGCTCCTCCCACTCCCACTCCTCCCATTCCACCATTCCTATTAAATACATCTTTCGTAGTCTCGGAAATGCAGCCACTGCCTGGGATGAAGGGTGGTGACTATGGTGATGGTAGAGATGCTGTAGAAATTCAGACCCAACACGCTTGATGGCTGGAGCGCGGTCGATCCGAAAGAATTGCAAATAGGGGAGCTGACACAAGCCATCAGGGAGATGGGTGCAGCAGGCTAGGTCATTCATCATTAGAATCCTCAAGCTCTTGAGAGACGCTGCTGCTATCGACGTCATCCACATGGGGAGCCGCCGACCAAAATATCCTTGGATGTTAAGAGTATCCAAACACGACGGAGGGCAGAGCTCATGAAACACCTCCTCAATTCGTCGCTGCTCTTCCTCAGAGTCGCCCTCTCCCTCTTTGACCAGCCCATCATCTCCCAATTTGCTAGTGCAACATAAGGACAGAAATGTAAGATGCACCTTTTCACCAAGCCTGGCCTTTGCGGCAGATGAGGCAGCAGATACATTCTCAAGATTGCTTAATGTAAGAAGCCTGAGCTGGGAATGAGGCCCCAACTCTTCCAAACTACACCAATCACCATCCATGTGGGCCAGAAATCCATATAGCTTCCTCATATTTGTTAGACCACGGAATCCCCTAGGTATACCACTTATACTTGTGTCACTAAAGCCAAGAAACCTCAACTGACCTAGCTTTACAATGCTACAAGGGAGTTTCTCCAAACTTTTACACCCACAAAGGCAAATGTACTGCAATAATTTCATCTCGCCGATGTTTTCCGGTAATCTAGATATATCAGTTTGTTCCAAGCACAAATGCCTCAAGTGCTTAAGTTGATACAAAGATTTAACCAATGCAGCACATTTTGCAGATTCTATGTGTAGAGTCCGTAAACTTGTAAAGGTAAATAGGGAATCACCAGGATTAATCTTTATATGGCCAACTGATATTAGTGTCCTTAGTGATTTCTGCTCTTGTAAAAACCTCCACTCAAATTCATCCAATGGCAATCCTTTGGTTTGTAGAGACAACCGAAGAAACTTTTGTGTATTGAGTTTACTAAAAATGCCAGTTTCTCCATTGTGAGCTACTAGTGCTTCATCCCTAGCCACATATTGAGCAAACGAGCGAACAACATCGTGCATGTTGCAAACCCATTGATCAGGGTAATTTGTATCTGGCTCTATAAGATTCCTCAATATTAACTGCTTATAACACTCTCCTCCTAATTCTTCTAATTCATCCGAGTTTCCATAAACAAATCCTTCGCTTATCCACATACTAACAACTACATCAACAAAGAACTCTTTATTTTTTGGGAGAAGGGAGTAGTGCAGAAAGCACTGCTTCAAATAAGGAGGCAAATCTTCATAGCTCAAGTATATTGCGTAGTTTAGTTCTTGGGGCATTTCGGATATTGACCATATGGAATTATTCATAACCATCTCCCAATCTCCTCGTCGTTTCTCCCTTTGGCATAAGAGTCCCCCTATTACTTTTACAGCAAGTGGTAAACCATCACATTTTGCTATAATTTTCATTCCAATATCCTTCAGCGTATCAATATTAGGTTCATCTATCTCACTTGAGATTACCTGCACGGAGTTAAACCCATCGAATTAATATCAATTAGTATATTTGGTAGTGGCTTGCGCCCGATTTGTTTCCTAATATAAAAGAAAAGAAACTAATAAAAGTCAGTGCACTAGTAAACTGGGTTGTCAAATCAACCATAAAATTGTCCGTTAATTATTTAAAGCTGCGATCACGCGGACATATATCTTGAGATCTCTCTTCAACGAATGCGCGTTCTTATCACCGCAAAATTAAGAGCAAGTTTAATAGTATAGATAGCTGCTACCTTCAATACATTTCTATGTCATCAAAAGATAATGATGCAGCTAACTCATACAATAAGCTGGCTATAAGTTGTCTCCACAAGAGCTCTCAATCATTTAATATATACATGGGTATTGATAATTTAATACATGCATGGGTATAGCAGTTAGTTCTATTGGTACATGCATGGATAACGCCTCTTTTCCTGTGCTATAGCCTGACTCTTACATGGGAGCCGGCTTGGCTCTCTCTCTCCTTTTCTCTCCCTTCCACATAGGATTATGCTGACATGAATTCCCTTATAGCTAGCACAGTCAGTCTTATTAAACTTGCTCTAATAACCATGCACATAGTTAACGAGTAGATATATTTACTAGCAGCACAAATTAATGAGCTGGCCGCTGCTCAAACGGGGTAATTAGGACGGATAGTCGCACAGACAGCCAACCTAGCTACCGCGTGACTAACGTGCGCACCCACACAAGGTGCTCATTAATAAATATATATTCACAAGACTAGTATTTCTTTTTAAAAACTAGCTAAATATCTGGGCTTGCTAGCATACCAAGTCAACATTATTGGGATGGCCTGCCCCGGCCACACCGTCGGCTCCACTTCGGCACTCAGCCGCTCGTGCCTTTGCGCCTTCGGCTCTACTGTGCACCTAGTAGAGCTCTGCTTTTTTGTAGATTGTTTTTTCAATTTTTGTTAAAGATTTTTAGGGATGTACAAGAGAAATTGTGAGGGACAGATGAACTACCATCATTAACTATCTCTTTTAAGTAATAGAGGTAGGCTAGAAGCTATGTCATTAGTTAGGAAAAAAACTAGCACAACTCTTAGGCCCCGTTTGGCACGGCTCCACTTCACAAGTGGAGCTGTTTTTTTTGACTTCACAAGTGGAGCCAGGTGAAGCTACTTTTTTTAGCTCCTTGGGTGGAGCTACTTTTGTCTCAGCAGGTTTTAAGGAACTCCTTGGGTGGAGCTATTTTGCCTTACCCCGTTTGGCACAAAACAGCTCCAAACAGCTCCAAGGAGCTGGTGGTGGAGCTGTGCCAAACGGGGCCTTAGGCCAAAAAGGCTAGTGCTTCTATGAAGGCGGATTTCTATCCCGTAGGTGCAACCACTGTTTGTTCTCCGCCACGCTGCACCGGCCGAGCGGTTGCTGAGCCGAGCCATGCACTGCGGAGCTCATGCAACCCCTGAGCCATTGGCATCCTGATTTGGGCTCGGCGGCTTGTCGAGCTGCCACCGTCTTCAGCATCGTTGATCTTGCCATCCGGCCACCGGAGAGAGAGAGGAGAGACAGAGGGAATAATCTGATACAAATTTATTTTGTACAAAGAAAAAATAATTTTGCACAAAAAAAATTGTAAGAAAAATTTTGTACGAACAAAACATTTTTCTAGGAACAATTTTGTATAAAAAAATAACTTTGTAAAAACAAAATAATTTTGTACAAATTTGAACAAAATAATTACGAATAATATGTGCTTCTATATATGCTATCCTAAAAAGTAAAAGGCACAAATTAATTAAGAATCCATCGAGGACCTAATTTTCATTTCAACCATTGACTGCTTTACTAATAACAATAACATTACAGTTATAGGGTTTGGTAGAGCGTAAACGAACCGCATACTAAATAATTAGATTAGTAACTGACCTGCTTCTTGAGTAAGGACCAGGCATCTTCGGGCCCTAATTTGTCGACATGGTGGTAGGGATGGATGGCTTTCATCGCTCGGGAAACCGTGTCGAGTCTTGTGGTGACGAGAACTCGGCTACCGGGGGCACCGTAACTGAAGGGAGCCTTGAGCAAGTTATTCCATTCTCCTACACTCCACATGTCATCCAGCACTAGAAAGAACTTCTTGTCCCTGATGGCGTCGACAAGGGCCGGCACAAGTAGGGACCTGTCTCGAGTCCCAGCGCCAGGGAGATCCCCGTTGGCGGTGGTGATGGCCGTCCTCAACAGCTCTGCCTCGTTGAAGTCATGTGTGACGCTCAGCCATATCTTCCTGTCGAACTTGTGTTGGATGGCCTCGTCATTGAATACCTTCTTGGCGAGGGTGGTCTTGCCTATCCCGCCGACACCCACGATGGCGACCACCATGATGCCATCATTATTCTCCTTGTCTCCTTCCACCTTTGCCATGAGCTTCTCCACCAGCGCTCCAGTATCCTCTTCAATCTTCTCCCCAACCACACCTGACCGGTCTAGCACCTGATCCGTCTTACGTTCATATGAAGGTCGGGCTCGGGCCATCCTTCGGTCCTGGTAGGTCTCCAGCTTGATGAAGTTGAACTCAGCACCCGTCTTGCAGATGTCGTCCAACCTCTGGTTGAGCTTCTTGATGCAGCTGCCAATGTCGTGGGCAAAGAGCGGATTCCGTAGGCAGAAGAGCAAGGGGTTGCAGCAACCCATGCCTGCTGCGGAGGACGCGCTCTGCAGTTGATCCATGGCCTTGAGCTGGCAGAGCTCGAGGATGTCAGTGGCATCATACATGACGTCCTTGAGCTTCCTCACCCACCCCTGCACGTGCTGGTCGGTGATACGCTTCCTCTCGGCGTCGACGAGGTAGTCCTTGAGGCTCTGTAGCTTTGCCTCCAGGTTGGCAATGTCGCCGGAGACACCGAGCAGCATGCCCATCTCATCTTGCACAACCTGCTTGAGCAGGTCGACGACGTAGGACGCAAAAGCATCCAGCACCATTGCCATTACTTCAGGTTTGCTACCTACCTTTTGTCATTAGTTTTGGCTAAAGATTTTACGTACCAATGCTGAAAATCGAAATACATGTCACCAAGGAAAGAATAGTACTACCAGAAGCTATCCTCTTTTATTACATTTCTTAAGAAGAAAAGATGAGCATTAATTGCCAATAAGAAGACAGAGCTATAGATGCATGAAAAACTGCAAATCCGGACGGACAAAATTTTAACCACGAGAGCAAAGCTCGGAGATCAGAAAATAGGGGAGCTAGAGCTTGCAAGATAGACAGAGGGAGCCAAAATTACGCACGTACCTCGCCTGGGTTGGAGAGATGGATGGGTCTTCACGACTTGCTCCAAGAGCAACTCAATGACCCCTCAAGTGGACACTTTTTAAATGCGGTCTTGGTTCCTGCGTTTCGTTACATTATTCAAAAAGATTTCTTTTTTGTTACTGCACAAGTGACATCACATTAATTAATTAATTAATTAATTAATTAATTAATTATAGATCCATCTCAATCGGGCCTCAAAGTAATCAACAGCGCACATGGTGGCGTCACATCCGTGCGAGCAAAGATCGATGAGACCTTGCTGGCTTGGTAGACGTTTAATTCGTTCTAGGTATGCAAGCTTTGTCAAGTTTCTTTCGAAGGGTGAGATAATTAACTCGTGTATTCACTCATAAACCGCTGGTTATAGGTTTAAATCTTGGATAATTAAAGCAAAAAAATGTATACAAATAATCTATCCAATCCGTAGTTAGTGAAATCAAACTCTGGTATCCAGGACCATCGCCATGGCACCTCTCGTGTCGCGCGTGCGTAGTAGATCAAGCAAGCCAGCCAGATCAAAGCACGAAAATAGTTAAGAGCTTAAGCACCCTAAAAAAAGATCTGAACGGCTCAAGGAAGACGATACGATCGAGGTGTGTAAACTGGATTTGAATGCGGCAAGGATGACCAATCGCCTTAAAAAAAACATCGTACTATCCACTACTTTTTACTATTTGTACTATTCACTACTTTTACTATATCAACACATGTTATATTAAATCATACTACTTTAACTTTTTTTTTGTTACACTACGTGTTTATAATAGTCCATCATCAGGAAGCTTTATACCCTGCGGAAGGAAAAGGTCAGCAACTCACCTCGTGGGCCCTACTTTCGTGACCTCATCCCGAAAAAGATGCTAATTATTAAGTGCACTAGTCATAATTTAAATATTATTATTTCGATAGAAAACTTGTACCAATTTTAATTGGATTTAGATAGGACTTCCAAGAATTTTTTGTACGAATAATCTATTTTTTATTCAAAATTACAAAAATATACCCGCGAGAAATTTTTTTACAAAAATAGGCTCAAGTCGCCCAATGGGAGGGCGACTGGAGCCTATCGCCCAACCAGAAGCCGACTCTGTCCCTATCGCTCTACCATTGGGCGATTGCACCTTGGGCGACTTTCATGCAGTCGCCCTCCCATTGGGCGACTTTCATGCAGTCGCCCAATGGTTGGGCGACTGCACTCAGACCCCTGTGCCCAGCGGACTCAAATTCGTTTCAGCCTCGATTGAAACTGCTATAACTTTTGATCCCGTAGCCGAAATTGCTCAAATTTTTTTCTGAAGGCTTTTGGATGTATGAAGAATAGCTCCACCAATTTTCACTATTTTTGGCGAAGATTTGATACCTTTCGCTCAACCATTGGGCGACTGCATGAAAAGTCGCCCAATGGGAGGACGACTGGATGCAGTCGCCCAATGGTTGAGCGACAGGGACAGAATCGGCTTCTAATTGGGCGATAGCTCCAGTCGCTCTCCTATTGGGCGACTTGAGCCTATTTTTGTAAAAAAAATTCCCGCGGGTATATTTCTGTAATTTTGAATAAAAAATAGATTATCCGTACAAAAAATTCGGACTTCCAACGCCATTAACTTGTTTAGCTTGTACATATCAAACTTTGACATGATTGGGACTACATTTTGATTTAATAATGATTTAATTTTTTATCAATTCGGAATTTCAATTATATATGTATATAATACAAATTGAATTTAAAATCCAATATAATTTTATTCCGAATTTAAACTTATATAAAATTACTAATTTCATCAATTTTTGAGTTTGAATTGGAATTTGTATGCACTCCAAATTTCAATTCATATATAACTGTTCTCGTATCTTAAAATAGCTTCATATATACCGATTATTTTGTTTCTAAGAAAATCCTATGGACTAATTATCTTGAGTGAGATAAGGATCGAAATATGATTGGAACTTAGCGTAGAACTTGCTAGTCATCTGGCACGAAGTTAATTTATAAGAAACATACAATCTTTTTTTTCCTCTGATCGATTACTAAGGACATTAGCGATTAGAGCTCCGGCAATTACAACACTGTTGGAGACATGCAGGACTCTATACACTTTAGATGGATTTATTTGCAGACTTTTGGAATTTGGTTGTGTGATCTCTAGATGCTAATAGTCTTACATTTAAATATTTTAAGGCATACCAGTAAATCAGTAATCCATCAGCAGCAGTGCAGCAGATTAACTCTCAGTTTCGCAGTAAGAAAGACTTATTTCAAACTTTTTGGGGATTTTTTTATTTCACACTATTGTACATTGCTCCACAAATTTTGCCTTGTAGATATATATTATAATCCCTAACACTTCCACGGCCTCGTTGCCGACCTCACGCTCCGCATGCCCATCGTCGCCGGCGATGGCTACGGCCTCATGCACGACACCATCCTCATGCGGGCCTCTCTGGGTACATCTACATGAGTGAGGTGGACGCAGACGTTTTCATCGATTTCTTCGGTGAGCAGCTCCGACATTGGTGGCGGCGGCGGTGGACTGGGTTAGCTATAGCCGAGCAAGAAGAAAGAAGGAAAGAAATGGAGGGAGGAGGAAGATAAGGGCAAAATTGTCAAAAAGGTAAATGATCAATGGTTCGGTGATAGATGAGATAAATCATCAATTACAATCAACTATATGGCAAATAAGCGGTTGTCAAATAAAAATAAGGAAAATCATCAAATTTCTCTCTAATAAATTGTTCAGGCTGGCCGCAAGGCCCGCTGTAGTTCAGTCAAAAAAAAGACTCCGGGATATGAAAAATTTCTAGCTTCAGTTTTAGGATAATTTCACTGTCATTGGCCTTATCAATTACAGCTCGTACCTTTCAAAAGTACATCTCATACTTACAAAAATGACAAGTATAGCATGTACGGTCACAGAGGAGGCTACGAAAAATGCAAAGAAAGTACTTATCTTCGTAACACTTTATTGCTACCACGATATACAAAATTTTCTACGTTTCTACATGCCATTAGTACATATTACACTTGTTTTACAATTTATTCATGGATACTGAATAAAATCCTTTGGTTTTGTGAACACGCTCGTCCGCCGATGGTGACGCACGAGCTGCTGGATTTTCTCGTACGTGACGGTCAGATTTCCTCTCACGTGCTCATTCGTCTTCCAGCCGGAAGTTTTTTTCCATACCTAGCGCTCACTTTTCCACTCGTAAATTTTCTCGTACATGGCAGTTTTTCTCGCACGACACTTCATCAGGAAGCTATCCTGTGGAAGCAACTCACCTCATGGGCCCTACTTTCGTGACCTCATCCTGGAAAAGATGCTAATTAAGTGCACTAGTCATAATTTAAATTTTGTTATTTCCGTAGAAGTCTTGTACCAATTTTAATTGGATTTAGATAGGACTTCCAAGGCAATCAACTTGTTTAGCTTGTACATATCAAACTTTGACATGATTGGGACTACATTTTGACTCTATAATGATTTAATTTTTATCAATTCGGAATTTCAATTATATATGTATATAATCCAAATTGAATTTAAAATCCAATATAATTTTATTCCGAATTTAAACATATATAAAATTACGAATTTTATTAATTTTTGAGTTTGAATTGAAATTTATGTGCACTCCAAATTTCAATTCATATATAAAAGGAAATTTTTGGTTATACCATTGCAAATCTGAGATACAAGGAAATCTGATGCATGCTGCGGAAAGTTCCAACTGGAAAGAGCTATTCTTGCTAGGTTGATTAATGGAATATATAGCATTCAATTCATCAAAGTAATATCAGTTTCTCCCTCTCTCGTAGCTTGTTTACAATTATACACATACCACACATTTGCTGGATCAACGTATACTTGTTTTTAAAAAATACCGTATCGTCGTACCCGTATCATCTATCAAGGCACCCTAGAATGTTGTATCTAGGGGGTTTAGCTTATAACCATTGATGTGGGCATCTAGATGACTCGACTAGGGAATCATAGTGAGGCAGATGAATGGGATTGTTAGGCCCCATGGCCTATAGCGTACTCCGTTGTAGCGCCGTGTTCCCAATTGGACTGCTTTGAGTTCGTTCTATGTTGAGCTGTTGGTTCACCATGTCACCTGCAGTATTCTCTTGGTTCAGGTTGCCCTCATCATTTGTTTGACGCCAATGATGAAAGTTCCGAGAGTTTAAACATTGCCTTCTAATCGATGACATCCTTAGACAACCTTGAGTTGTTGGAACAAGTAATCTCAAGTGTATTGGGATTTTGATACCTTTCGCTCTTAGTTGCCATGTGATAAGTTGACGATGCTGCGGCGAATTTAATTCGTACATGCCTTTGTTTCTTAGTTGACATTTAACTAGTTGTTCAACAACACTAAGTAGGCCCGAGATGCATTGGCACGATTGAAAATTTGGCCCATCAAGGTCAGCAATAGAGAACACTAGTTTGACCAACATATGGTTGGCTCACCACGGCCCAGAACATAAGTCGGCGAATGAAACACGCAAAGCAAGACGGTAATGACAGTCATTCAATTTCACTGACCTACATTGACTACTTTCTTCCTAGAATAACATTCTAATGTATCTTTAACACAGCAACAATGTCCCATCAAAAGTCCACATTAATACAATGTTACGAACCTCTACCTATGCAAAATATGTTGGGCTTGTTTGGATAGGTAGGGACTCTGGGGAGGCCACATTTGATAGTTTGACCTTTGACGTCATCAACCTGGCAATGAAACAAATGACAGCATTGAAATTATTTCAAATGCACTCAGGAATTGAGCATCATATTACTAAATACTTTCACATCTATACCGTGATGAGCATTACATGCTTTCTTACCATTTCTGCTTTTCACGCCTCAGATTTTAGCCTTCAAACAAAGTAGTCCACCAGAAAGTGCTGCATTCTGCAGTATGACAAAACAGCTATTCACTTTGGTAAAGGAACCAAGTCAGCAAAGCATATGTTAGGATGGAAGTAAAGTTTGTGTCGGTATAATTTTCAAGCATTATAGAGCGAAAGATCCCAAAAGGTTCGTTTATTGCATAGATGTAAACTTTAGGCTTTTTATAGTAGTATAAAGTAATTCTACGAAATAGCAAAAGAACTAAGCGCAGGAAAACTAACATCATATAGAGTGAAGAGTGGCACCACATAAATAGATCTTACCTGCAGCAAGCCGGGGAGCATCGTTCATGGGAGAGATATGATGCCACAGCCAAAACCCCCTGAACAAAAATCAGCCACCTCTGCAAGTCCACGAGAACGCAACTTCAGTACTCGATTGCCAAAAAAACACTGCCGAGAAAGCAACTTCAGTACTTGATTGCCAACTTCAGTACTTAATTCAATACAAAATGGCATGACCACAATGGCATTGAAGGGCAAAGCAAGAGGCAGAATTTGTACAGGTTCAAAACGACATTGTTAAGCAAACCCTATGCCTACCATCGAGAACGACATTGTCAAGCAATCATGTGCAATAGGTAAAATTAGACATGATTGCTTGCTGTGAAAACTAAATCTTCACATGCTCCCATGAATCATCATTCCTAGAACCTAAGAAATGCAGATAGAAACTTACTGCTGTAAGTCTATTTGTGCCTCTAATAGATTTAAATATTCTGAACTGTATACCGATCAAAAGAAAACGAAGTAGGAATACATTTCCCCAAGTTGCGGACCTATCTTTCTAATCTACTAAAAAATACAACATAGCAAACTCTTTATTGTTAACAAAATGAACAGAGAGGTACAGGATACTCTTTGCTATGACAACTTTAGCAAGAAGAACCATGGTTGCCATTAAAAAAATATCATTTGCAATTTGCGATATTGTTTTGAATTCTTAGTAACCCTAGAAAAGCGAAGAAGCCCTAAAACAGATAGGAAAAGGAAAGGAAACCCTAATCAAGAGGAGAAACAAATGAAAACAACATGGAAAAGCGAAAGCTACAGATGGGATGGCGGATCAGGAACCGGTGTGAGGGACAGATGGCAGAGGCGGGGGTGGGACAGAGAGGAGGGGGCGCGGGGCAAGGTGCGGCGTTGGGAGGAGAAGGGGAGCCTTGGCTTGTTCTGGAGGAGGAATACCTAACCGAATTAGGAGATCATGGTAGGGTTGTTGAGGAGGTGGCGAGTGCTCGCAGCCTCCGATCCCTTGCGGTCGCCGGATCCGGCCGGCAAGCGGCATGACGTCGTGGTGGTGGCCAGGGTTAGCTGCTCGGCGAGGAGGGTGAGCCTGAGAGGAGATGGAGGAATTCTTTTTACTTCCCAAATTAGACGCCAGATCTGGGTTGGTTCCCTCCATTGCGGATCTGGATGGCAAACGCCATGGCCTGGTGGTGGTGGTGCGGCCGTAGCCGTGCAGGGGAGGGAGGAGGAGGCGGCGGCGAGAGAAGCTTTAGTACTAAAAAAACTTCTCTCTCGCTACGATCCATTGAGCTAGTTGTTCTTAATGCTTGAGTTACTCGAGTTCTAGTAAATGTACTTGCGAGTCGATCCATTGATCGCATCTTGAATTATTCTCTGCCATCGAATTGTGTAGCACAAGCAGCAGCAGAGCACCATTTCGCTCCTCTCATCCACAGGTCTGAGAGGCTATGCAACGAGCATTGTTCCAGCCTTGTAAGGCAGTTTTTCTAATAGGAACAAGCCTGTCATGGCCCTGGTCTGGTTGAAGAAGTTGGGGAAATAAAATGATCGAGGCCACTTCATTTTTCTGCAAGCAAGCATGCCTCCGACGGATATTCTTGCCCCTGTTCTTCCGATCGGATATGTCTCCCATTCCTCTTCATCCCCTGATGCTGTCAAGAAAAATTAAGGATGAAAGATAAAATCAACAAGTCAAAATTAAGGAAACAAATTAAATGAACAGAGCAAGGCAACAAACTAAGACGAAGCAGCCGTGCTAATTTACCTCCAGATATGGTAGAGCTGCTGATATTTGTCTGCAAGTTGTAGGAATCTCTTGTGTACAGCACATACCATTTTCTTTGATGTGCATAGGCCTTGACATACTGAATATCACTCAACCTTTCCCACTCTGGGCTAGATTTTCAGCAATCATGGGAAACAACCTCTTTAATTTATATCCTCCCTTTTTTTCTCATGTTCTTCCACTAATGCCATATTCCCCTTCGTCCCCTGAAGGAACATAACCAAGCGAAATGAAAAGGTTGGCAATATTTCTTTCAAAGAAAATAAGGAAAAGTAGGAAATACATTCAGACTAGCATACGACTGACAGATGGAACAAAGAAAACAAACTAAACGCACAGAGTAACCAAACAAATTAAGATGAAAGACTATTGTTAATTTACCTGCAGACTGAGAAGAGTTGACATCAATATTTGTCTCCAATTTGTAAGAGGGATCTCCTGTGTACAGCACGTACCATTTCCTTTGATTGTCTTCATCGTGTGCATACGCCTTCATTTGCTGGATATGTCTGAACTTGTCCCACTCAGATCCAGATTGCCCCTCAGCTATGGAAGTGAGCAACTCTAGGCCGCAGTATAGTTGCAAATGCTTTGGGTTTACAGTTGGCATGTATTCCGGGAGCGTTTTCATGTCGTAGTCCTCCAGATCGAGTCTATGGAGTGCAGGCACACCCTCCAATACCTTCAGCTTTGGGCAGATGATAGTGATAAGCTTTTGCAATTTGGGGAGATTAGTGATCCTCTCGAGGTCAGGGTTCTCAAACAAACTAAGCTCAACGAGAGAAGGAAAGTTCTCCAGAGAGTTGAGGTGCTGGGCGTTTTGTACGGATAACCTTTTCAAAGCCCTTGCATGGGAGGCAAGGCCAGGAGGAACACGCCTCAACTTGCAACCATCGATAAGAACCTCCTCCAAGACAGACATGGCTTGCACCTGCTCCTCCCACTCCCACTCCTTCCATTCCACCATTCCTTTTAATTTCATCTTGCGTAGTCTTGGAAACGCAGCCACTGAATGATGATTGTGGTGATGAATGGGTTGTAGGAATTCAGACCCAACACGCTCGATGGCTGGAGCATGGCAGATCTGAAGGAACTGCAAACAGGGGAGCTGGCACAAGCCATCAGGGAGTTGGGTGCAGCAGCCCAGGTGCTCCATGAATATAATCCTCAAGCCCTTGAGGAGGGTCACTTCCGCTACTGTCGACATCATCCACATTGGAAGCCGCCGACCAAAATATCCTTCGATGTCAAGATAATCTAAGCAATGCGGAGGGCAGAGCTTATCAAACACCTCCTCAATTCGTCGCTGCTCTACCTCAGAGACACCTTCTCCCTCTTTGACCAGCCCATCATCTCCCAATTTGCTTGTGCAACATAAGGCTAGACGGGTAAGATGCACCTTTTCACCAAGCCTAGCCTTTGCTGCGGACGAGGCATCAGATACATTCTCTAGACTCTGTAATCCAAGATTTCGGAGCTTGGAAAGTGGCCCCAACTCTTCCAAACTACACCAATCACCATCCTGAGCTTGAAACCCATGTAGTTCCCTCAAATCTGTTAGACCACGGAAACCCCTAGGTACATCTTTTACCTTTGTGCCAGTAAGGCTTAGATGCCTCAGCCGCCCTAGCTTTACAATGCCACCAGGAAGTTTCACCAAACTTTCACAACCACGAAGGTTAATGTACTGCAAGAATTTCATCTTGCTGATGTTCTTCGGTAGTCTAGATATATCGGTGTATCTTAGGGACATATACCTCAGGTGCTTAAGTTGGTACACAGATTCAACCAATGCAGCAACATTTGCAAATTCTATATGTAGAGTCCGTAGTCTCGAAAAAGTAATCAGCGAATCACCATGCATAATCTTCAACTGGCCAATTGATATTAGTGTTCTCAGTGATTCCTGTGCATGCAAAAAGCTCCACTCAAATTCACCTGATTCTGATCCTTTGGTTTCTATAGACAATCGATGAAACTTATGTGAATTAAGTTTACTAATAATATCAAGAGTCTCTCTGTTTTGAATTACTAGTGCTTCGTCACTGGACACATACTGAGCAAATGAGCGAACAACATCATGCATGTTGCAAACCAATTGATCAACGTACCTTGTATCTGGCTCTATAAGGTTCCTCAATATTAACTCCTTATAGCACTCTCTACCTAATTCTTCTGATTGATCTGTGTTTGCATGAAGAAACCCTTCACTAATCCACATGCTAACAATTACATCAACAAAGACCTTTGTATTTTTAGGGAGAAGGGAGTAGTGCAGAAAGCACTGCTGCATATAAGGAGGCAAATCTTCATAGCTCAAGTATATTGCGTGGTTTAGCTCTAGGGGCATTTCGGATACTGACCATCTGGAATCATTTAGAACCTTCTCCCAATCACGTCGCTGCTTCTCCCTCTTGCACAAGAGTCCTCCCATTACTTTGATAGCAAGTGGCAAACCACCACATCTTAATATAATTTTCAATCCAATATCCTTTAGCTCATCAACCTTAGGTTCATCCAGCTCACTTGAGACTACCTGCAAGCAGTTTAAACCGGTCGATTTAAGGAGGTGTCTAGGGAGGGAATACTATTTTGTTAAAAAGTATTCAAATTTTAAACAATCAGCATCCAATGAATCTCACATGTCTCCCCAAACCATTTATTAAATTCTAAATGAATATAGCAAAGATTTGAGTTGAAATTTTGGAATCATTTCAAAGTTTTTTGAATCAATTGAAAGTTTTTGAATCTAAATCATTTGAAAGCTTTTCCAACCAAAAGTTGTTTGAACTAGTCGAAAGTTATTCAAATCATTTGAAAGCTTTCGAATGAAATGTTTTTTAACTAGTGGGAAGTTTTTCAAATCATTTGAATTTTTTTGAACTACTTGGAAGTTCTCGAATCGTTTGAAAGTTTTTTGAACCATTTTGAGCATGAATCTTGATGAAGATCTGAATGTCAAAAATTGAGTAGACCTTGCTAGTTACACACAGCACAAATCACTAGACTGCCCACTCAAACTGCAAGTAAAAAGTACAGACCTGCTTCTTGAGCAATAACCAGGCATCGTCAGGTCCTAATGTGTCAATGCGATGGTAGGGCTCCCTGGCTTTCATCCCTCGGGCGACTGTGTCATGTCTCGTGGTGACGAGGACTCGGCTGCCTTCAGCAACGGCATTGATCAATGGTGTTTTGAGCACAGTCTCCCATGCTTGCTCACTCCAAACATCATCCATCACCAGTAAGATCCTTTGCCTATTCAAGGCATCCTTGAGGGTTCGCTGAAGCGTGGCCTTTGCATCTCCAGAACGACGGTGGTCTTCCCCGGCTTCGATGATGGCTCTCCTCAGCAGCTCAACCTCGTTGTAGTCTTGGTTGACGCTCAGCCATATCTTCTTGTGGAACTCACGTTGGATGGTCTCGTTGTTGAAGACGTTCTGGGCAAGGGTGGTCTTGCCAATCCCGCCAACTCCCACAATAGCCAGGACCATCATTTTGTTGTCTTCATGATTGGTTTCCTCCTCAATTCTTGTCAGCATCTTCACCAGCTTTCTCGTGTCCTCTTCGATCTTCTCCCCGACCACACCCGATCGGTCGAGCTCCCCTGACGACTCGCGGCTAACAGATAGTCGAGAGGCATGCGCCCTGCTACGGTCCTCGTAGGAACCGAGGTTGAGGAAGGTGAAGGCGGCACTCCGCTCCTTGATGCCATCCAGCGTCTGGTTGAGCGCCTTGATGCGGCTGCCGATGTCGTGGGCGAAGAGGGGATTCTGCAGGCAGAAGAGCAAGGGGTTGCAGCACCCCAAGTCTATGCAAGTGCCTCGCTGATCCATGACCTTGAGCTGGCAGAGATCGAGGATGTCGGTGGCGTCGTACATGGCGCTCTTGAGCTCCCTCACCCACCCCTGCACGCTCTGGTCGGTGATGTTCCTTCTATCGGCATCGGCGAGGAAGTTCTTGAGGTCCCCAAGCTTGGCGCCCAACTTGTCGATCTCGCCGGAGACTCCAAACAGCATCCCGACCTCATCTTGTGCCACCTGCTTGAGCAGATCGGTGACGTAGGATGCAAAAGCATCCAGGACTATGGCCATACCTTCTCTACTTGCTAGCTGTTTCTCGTAATTTCTTGGTTTCAGGCAAGCTAGCTGGGTTGAAAGGAAAGGATTGGTTGTTAGGCAACAGAGGGGTGTACCTTTGGTTTGTGATTAGCGATGCCCCCATATATCTGTAGTCAGTCGATCACAAAAGTAGCTAACTAGCGAGGCGGGTTAATCTGCGTACCTTTCTTGAAACGCCGGCAAAGCAACGTACTGATACCAGAACCAGATAGATAGGTAGGTGGTTAAGATGCCTAGCTTGCTCCCCTGCATCGACTTCTTATGTTTCTAGCAACGAAGGGATCAATTCTAATTCTTTTTCTTTTTCTTTTCCTTTCTTTTCTTTTCTTTCTATACGTACACGCACATCGAAAATACATACACGTATGTCTGTGTGCATGTTCCATACTTCATTCACAGGGATGGAAAGAACAGCAAACAATCCTCTCTTTTTTTACATTGAAAAATCAGCGGCATCCATGTTCTCCTTCTCGTTTCATTTTGGATTTGTCATCTCTGAGAGAGTGTGTGAGTGGCAGAGAGCAAACATAGGCCTTCTTCTTTTCTGTTTGAGATAGAGGAAACATAGGACTTCGATGGTTGCAGGACCTAAACTCTAGCCCTATCATCAGCAGAATACGTATAATCAGTGTGTAACAACAGAGCTAACATCAGTCACCATTACAAAGCAATAAAACTTGAACTGACAAAACTAAACGACCAACACGACAGACATTCATTTGCTGACATCACCATCCATTTTTCATCTGGCTCATCAAACAGTTCTTCAACCCGCCTAGGTGACACCTTCGCGCGCTTTGAACAACCTGTCATCTCCCAGTGTGGCAGTGTACCAGTGAACTGCAGGATCAGACTAAGATGCTCCTTGGCACCAAGATAGCCTTTGTGGCGAAAGAGCTAGCAGATACATTCTCCAGACTCTTAAGTCGAAGCTCCCTAATCTGGGGAAGAGGTTCATTTTCCATTTGTTCCACAAAGGTCAAGATCATGTTAGCTGCCCTAGTTTTACAATCCTATATAGGGGGCTGTACCAGACGTTTACATCTTACGATGCTAACGAGCTGCAAAAAATTCTTCTTGCCTATGTCTTCTGGTAGCCCACGTACGTATATTTGCCTCAGATAACAATAGGCGCCTCAGGTGCTTGAGTTGGCACACAGAGTCGAGCATTGTATGAAAATTTGCAAAGGCTATATATAGTACGCGTAGCCTTGAAAAAGAATACTAAATGAATCATCGGAATTGAACTTAGTGTTGGCAAGTGATATTTGATGTTCTTAGTGACTTTTATCATGCGTTCCACTGTAAGTCAACTGATCCTGATCTTTCCCCGGTGTCTGTAGATAATCGGCTCTATTTAGGGGGTATTCACATCAGCTGGAGCTGACGGCTTTTGGCTAAAATAGAATAGTAACGACTAAAAGAAGTAGCTTTTGGAATAACATTTGCAAAATAGTTTTTGGCAGATGCAGAGGAGGCCATCAATTCAGCTTTTGATTCTGACTTCTCCAAATATAAGCCTGAAGGAAGCCAATCTGTATACCTGTAAGATTTGGAGCAAAAGCAAGCCAGAGAGCCGCACTTGAAAAGTGATCTCTTTCTTGAAACACAGGCAAATTAAAGCAACAAATAGCTAGGATGCCTTTCTTCCCTTGCCGCCACATCGCCATTGCCGTGGATACAAATTTTCTTTAGCTCCTTTTTCCTCGTGCCTGGGCAAGAAAGGGATCCATCAGTTCTTTCCTTTCAAGTATTAATTCAGAACATGTAAATTAAACAGATTTTGACCAAATTAACGAGGAATTAACCACTCACCGTGACTTTGTTTCCTTGCGCGGCCGCCCGCCGGGCTCGCCGGTCGTGCGCGCGCGCCTTAGAATCTCTAATAATGGACTGCATTTCATCGAACAATGCGGCTAGCTGGTGGAATGGACGACGGTTTCCCGTGCTTGGAGATCAAAAGAGTTGGAGAGGGCTGTGGCCTGCGAAGACGGAGCGGAGCATGGAAAGTATTGAGTTTCATGCACCAGTCAGTTCACCCAAAAGCTTAAGCTGATGAGAAAAGATGGGCAATTCACTTATACTTCAACACTCCCCTCACGTGTAGGCTCCCTTAGGCCTAATACGTGGAATAGAAGTGGACTGCAATTAATTTTTTTAATTGCGTCAGTCAGGCCTTGAACTCGGGACCTCTTGGCTCTGATATCATATTGAGTTTCATGCACCAACCAGTTCACCCAAAAGTTTAAGCTAACGAGGAAAGATGGGCAATTCACTTATACTTCAACAGAAAGGAGGCGTGGCTGCCAGAGAGCTCGGCGACGGCGAGGGAATGGGGGAAGAGAGGAAAGGGAGTTGGTCTCCCCGGGTGGGCCGGGCCTCCTCCTCCGCTTTCATCTCAAGGCCACACAGAGACAAGCTCTAACGAAGAAGCCTGTGGACCGTGCCGCTATACACTCCACTCGTCTCCGTCGCTCGTCGGCGCCGCACGAGTCTCCCCCACCCGCCACGGCTACCAGGAGCGCCAGGCCACCGAAACCTTCGAGCCCCACAAAATCTTCTCCCATCCTGCAGGGCGTCTTTCGAGTCCAATCCAATCCAGCAGTCTGCGCAAACGACCTTCAAAGTTGATTTGCCACAATACTACTTTGGATGGCAACTTGTGATCTGATACTACTCTAACCAGGGCGGAGCTAGCAATTAGGCAAGGTTGGGTGATCGCCTGAGGTAGCCTTCATCGCCGGTACCCCCTCCTCTTTTTCTTCCGCCCACCATGGCCTTGCTTCTGTCACTCGGTGGCTCGATCCCGTCCTGAGGAGGAAGAAGGCAAGAAGCCAGAGGCGGAGGAGTGGCTAGGCCTGGAGCACCATCATGGACCGCTTGGCCCATGCCCAGTGCATGAGGAGGGAGAGACTTGTGTCTGTAGCTCACGATTTTTGGAGCCAACAATGAAATTTTGGAATTAGCTGCTACTTCCATGACAAGAGAGACAACAGAACATTGATGTCGATTTTATGTCATAAGACTGATTGCTTTAAAGCATGATTACTTGTTCTATTCTAAATTATAGAATGGTGTGATAGGCCTGCCGTGTGGTACATATCTGAATTGTGAATCAAATATCCATCTCCTAGGTTAAGAATTTGGATGGAAGCCTGGTTAGTTCTAGAGGTTTTGATCAAACATGAAGTCAAGAAGAATGATCAAGGCATGTAAATTTAGAAACGACAAGCATGTGCAGACACGATTTCACCAAGCCAAGTGCCTATCAGCCACTATAGCTGCCTAGTCTAGCTTCGGCTGGAGTCAGAAGTGTGACTATGATTTCAATCTGCATTCTGCTCGTTCGGTAGAGGAGGGTGGGGCTGCAGTAGCAGCCGGTAGTGGGTTCGTCGCCTCCCAACTCTCTGGAAATGGACCCAAATCATAGCTATGTTTCTTATCATAGCTAGCCCAACAGATTTATTTATGCTTCTTCGGCACGAATATATCCTAATCGTGTTCCGCAGACGAAGTATTTCGAGAGGAATTAAAGCTGGAGTGAGCCCAGTGACCCAAATATTCCAATCCAAATTGGGCTCTGTTTGCAGTTTCTTTCTTCTCCGCTGCAAGAGGCAGGCAAACCTTACTAGGTTTGTTTTTTTTTACTTTAGCTTATACCTTTTGATTGTGGTTTATATTTTTGGATGTCCATGTGAGAGAGTAAAATAACAGAATTTCACATATAAGTTGGGCAGATATAAATAAAATCGCTATAGTATGTACTATAATAAATTTGTAGACCCTATTTTGAAAACTAGTTACTATAAAAAACAGAAACACAGTTTTTAAAAGTTGAAAAGAAAATGCCTTTCAGTAGTATGCCCCCCCCCCCTCCCCCCTCCCTAAGTATGCCCCCCCTCCCTAATTTGTATGCCTTGAGGCAACAGCTGCTTTTCCCTTTTTCTTGCGCAGGAACTGAAACTGACATGACACAAGATCACTCTCCACGGTGAACCCTTAACCTTGTTACCCAACGACCAATCTCAGAATCTATGACCACCACCAACATGATGAGCAGAGCAATAACAATGAAAAGTAAGAAACGAAGATAGCCTCGTAAATGCCTTTTGCTTTCTCTTTCATTTCCAAATAGAATGGAACAATAAGTTTCATACCATCAACGTACTACTACACAGCAAAAATAGCGTAACATGACCAAATGCATACTAGAAACGGGATACACCATTTTAATGGACTCCCTGTGCTAAGGAATAACGAAAAACTTACTAGTAGCTCTTCTGACTAAGAAAGAAGCATGGCTGTCAGACGAAAATAGAGAAGAATGAGGCGCAAGCCCAGCAGTATCATCAACAACCCTCCAGCACTGCCGTGACCAGGTAAAATATACAACTGTTATGAACTTGGATCGTTGGAGGTGACCACGCCGGTGCCCTCGAAATCGCAGTCATAGTAGTGGCCGCCATTGGCCTGGTAGAAGTCGTTCATCACATACGTACGCAGCATCACATAGTCGTTCATCAATCATCACTGCCATTGGCCTGGTATATATCGGCTTACAGTCCATGTAGCCACAGGTGTAGTTGATGTTGTTCTGCAGGTCAGTCTCGCTCGCACCACTTACCTCCACCAGATGGTGAGGGGTTTGGAGCTCCAGACTGCAATGCAAACAGCATAATACACCAAATAAGTCAGGGGATGCGGGGATAAATTTTAGCATCAGAATGCCGGAATAAATAAACAGTAACTGCACAGAACTATAGACTTGGGTAAACAGCATCGTAAATCCACTGGAGTACAACCAGCGCATTTCTCCAATAAATTTTTTTAACTTGCGTCAGTTTATGACTCTGAATTGAGTTATGTATATTAACCGATTGATCGACAGAAAATTTTAACTATCAAGAGCCTTACAGGATGACTGTACATATTTCTGATGGTCTTACAGGACAACTGCACATTTGACAACAAACACGTTCTATGGACTGTCACCGTCCGCCTGTCCAAATTTCTACATAATATATAATAATGTTAAATTCACACAAAAGCAGCTAGCTAGTGGCCACCTCATTCCTTTGATCGGAGAGGCTACTGCACATGCACACCACACTATACAGTTCAAGCAGAACAGAGAATTACATGGTTCGAAGAGCAAATTTGCAATGCACGCATAGGAATTTAGGGCGGGATGGGATGGAGACGACACCAAATGAAGCAAAGTTAGACGCGGCATTCAGCGAGCACTTCTGTAACGGCATTCGTTTCCGGCGGCGACTGCGGCCCTGGCCGGATCACCGAGGAAGACGCGGAGCAAGGCAGCCGGCAAGCGGGCCGTCGGAGCCCCGTCGAAGACGGCCAAGAAGGAGGCGGTGGCGCCGGTGGCCGAGCAAAACGGGGGGAAGAGGGCCAAGAAGGCAGCAGAGGTGGAGGAGGATGGCGGTGTTGTTTCCAGCGACGGGAAGCGCGTCGTCGTCGATGCTTGGTGAGTGCGTGCGTGCGTGTGCGTGTGCGTGTGCGGGTGAGTTTTTTCTTTTCTTTTTGGGATTTTGGACGATTTTAAGGTGATTCCAAGTTTAAGGTCGGGATTTAATGGGGTTTTTTGGTGAATATTGGATGACCTACTTCTCAATGCGAGTTCATACTAGTACCACATTGATGTATCGCATCTAGGGGCATCACTTCTAGTAAGGTTTTCATATATCATAACTAATAGTTATCAACTTTGTGTCCTTTTGACATTAGTACCATCTTTTTCGTCTTTCATTTATCGTAGATCAAAATCAGGAATCATAATGAAGGAACTGTGATATGCTGTGACAAATTTTGAAATAACTAGACTTACAGTACAAAGGACTTATTAGTAGTGTTACCATGAATTTAAAATACCTGTTGGTAATGTACGTACGAAGAAACTTTGGATGATCTGGTTGCAGACATGGCAAGGTGAATTCATCAATTGAAGTAAGAAAAAGAGTAACAAAGTTGCCGCTCAATTTTCAGCAATCGTGGGAAACAACCTCTTTAATTTATATCCTCCCTTTTTTCTCATGTTCTTTCACTAATGCCATATTCCTCTTCGTCCCCTGAAGGGACACAACCAAGCGAAATGAAAAGGTTGGCAATATTTCTTTCAAAAAAATAAGGAAAAGTAGGAAATACATTCAGACTCTAGCATACGACTGACAGATGGAACGAACAAGATGGAACAAAGCAAACAAACTAAACACACAGAGTAACCGAACAAATTAAGATGAAAGACTTTTGTTAATTTACCTGCAGACTGAGAACAGTTGACATCAATATTTGTCTCCAATTTGTAGGGGGAATCTCCCGTGTACAGCACGTACCATTTCCTTGGATTGTCTCCATCGTTTGCATACACCTTCATTTGCTGGATATGTTTGAACTTGTCCCACTCAGGTCCAGATTGCCCCTCAGCTATGGAAGTGAGCAACTCTAGGCTGCAGTATAGCTGCAAATGCTTTGGGTTTATATTTGGCATGTATTCCGGAAGTGTTTTCATGTCGTAGTCCTCCAGCTCGAGTTTATGGAGTGTAGGCACACCCTCCAACACCTTCATCTTTGGGCAGATGACAGTGACAAGCTTTTGCAATTTGGGGAGATTAGTGATCCTCTCCAGGTCAGGGTTGAGAAATAAAATAAGTTCAACAATAGAAGGAAAGTTCTCTAGAGAGTTGAGGTGGTGGGTGTTTTGTACAGCTAGTTTTTTCAAAGCCCTTGCATGGGAGCCAAGGCCACGAGGAACACACCTCAACTTGCAACCATCAATAAGAAGCTCCTCCAAGACAGGCATGGCTTGCACTTGCTCCTCCCACTCCCACTCCTTCCATTCCACCATTCCTACTAAGTTCATTCTACGCAATCTCGGAAACACTACCACCGCATGATGATTGTGGTGATGTATGGGTTGTAGGAATTCAGACCCAACACGCTCGATGGCTGGAGCATGGTGGATCTGAAGGATCTGCAAACAGGGGAGCTGGCACAAGCCACCAGGGAGTTGGGTACGGCAGACCAAGTCATCCATCATTAGAATCCTCAAGCTCTTAAGTGGTGCCGCTACTGTCAACATCATCCACGTTGGGAGCCGATGACCAAAATATCCTCGAATATAAAGATGATCCAAGCACGGCGCAGGGCAAAGCTCATCAAACACCTCCTCAATTCGTTGCTGGTCTTCCTCAGATATGCTTTCTCCCAATCTGTTGGTGCAGCGTAATCCCAGATTGGTAAGATGCGCCTTTTCACCAAGCCTGGCCTTTGCGGCGGACGAGGCAGCATATACATTCTCCAGACCCACTAATCCAAGAATCCTGAGCTTGGAAAGTGGCCCCAACTCTTCCAAACTACACCAATCACCATCCACATGGGTTTGAAATCCACGTAGTTTCCTCAAATCTGTTAGACCACGGAATCCCCTAGGTACATCTTTTATACTTGTGCCACTAAGGTTAAGATAGCTCAGCCACCCTAGCTTTACAATGCCATTAGGAAGTTTCTCCAAACTTTCGCAACCATGAAGACTAATGTACTGCAAGAATTTCATCTTGTTGATGTTTTCTGGTAGTTCAGATATATCGGTGTATCCTAGGGACATATACCTCAGGTGCTTAAGTTGGTACACAGATTCAACCAATGTGGCAACATTTGCAGATTCTATATGTAGAGTCCGTAGTCTCGAAAAGGTAATCAGCGAATCACCAGGCTTAATCTTTAACTGGCCAATTGATATTAGTGTTCTCAGTGATTCCTGTGCATGCAAAAAACTCCACTCAAATTCATCTGATTCTGATCCTTTTGTTTCTATAGACAATCGATGAAACTTATGTGAATTAGGTTTACTGATAATATCAAGAGTTTCTCTGCTGTGAGCTACTAGTGCTTCGTCTTTGGCTATATATTGAGCAAATGAGTGAACAACATCATGCATGTTGCAAACCCATTGATCTGGGTATGTTGTATCTGGCTCTATAAGGTTCCTCAATATTAACTCCTTATAGCACTCGCTTCCTAATTCTTCTGATTCATCTGAGTTTGCATGAAGAAATCCTTCACTAATCCACATGCTAACAATTGTATCAACAAAGAACTTTGTATTTTTAGGGAGAAGGGAGTAGTGCAAAAAGCACTGCTTCATATAAGGAGGCAAATCTTCGTAGCTCAAGCATATTGCGTAGTTTAGCTCTGGGGGCATTTCGGATACTGACCATCTGGAATCATTTAGAATCTTTTCCCAATCACGTCGCTGCTTCTCCCTCTTGCACAAGAGTCCTCCCATTACTTTGATAGCGAGTGGCAAACCACCACATCTTACTATAATTTCCAATCCAATATCCTTTAGCATGTCAACCTGAGATTCATCCAGCTCACTTGAGACTACCTGCAAGCAGTTTAAACCGATGGGGGTTAATACGTGGCTAGTGCCGATTCTTTTTTATTAGCTCATTGAGCAAATTAAGAAACTAATAAAAAGCTAGTTGGTGTACGTACGTACGTACTACCTAAATTGAATGTCAAAGCTTCGAACGTGCAGACATCGATAAATCTCTTTTTTCTTTAACTTGCTAATTAGATCGTCGAGGAAATGAAGAAACATAACACTCGCACAACATATGAATGGACTGTGCGTAACGTTGCAATTAGGACGGACGGTGGCAGGACGGTGCACAGGACAAGTCTGTATGGGGCAACTAAACAAGCGGACTCAAACAGGACAATCCTAGCGAACATAAATCATAAGTATTTTTTTAATCAAAACAACCATGCTAAAATAATATTCCCTCCGTCCAAAAATATAAAATATATTTTGCACATAGACTAAAGAAACATTGAAAATGACTAGACTACCTTAATTATTATTTCTTAGTATTATATTGAACGCAAGAATGTAGAGAATACAAAATAAAGCTATATATTTATTAGGGTATAAAGGAAACAAAAACACTTATTTGCATTGAAATGTAAAATACACAATGCATTTGTGGACAGGATATTAAAAATACACCCTACTTTTTATGGAATGTGTAATACTGCATGTATAAAAAAAATACTTTATTCAGTCACAAAAGAAAGTCATTTTGGACATTGATATGGTCTCAAAATGCAACTTTGTCCACTTGTTTCTATTGTATATTTATACATTCTAATAAAATTATAATATTATAAAAGTATTTTAAGAGACAAATCTGCACATACCATTCTCATGTGCCTAATCTAAATATTTAAAAAGATATTTATAGCCAAAATTAATAATATTTGACAGCATGTAACTCAAAACAACTTTTTTGTGACCGGAGGAAGTACTACAAGTAATTAAAGAAATCAGTATATTATAACGATCCATATTATAACAACGCAGATTAATAGGCTATAAATTGACATTACACTTTGATAATAAATAGGACTATAATGTTGTAGATGCATAGAATACATATGACTGAGAGATGTCAATTTATATATGTAGCATCTAGAAATGAGAGAAAGCAGCCCCATGATTAGAGCAATGGAGAAGAAAGATATCTAATAGCAACGAGAAGGCTCTACCAAGAAGTTCATCAACACATTAGTCAAATCAGTAAATAAAAGATGGATTCCATAGAGAAAAAACAGGAAAGAACTCAGCTTCGCACGTATCAATAATGAAACTACCACGTGAATCGAAGGGAAAAAAGAAAGAAAACACTATTGATCATGATGGATTCAAATTATAACAATGTTGATTTAACAGATATAGATAGATATTAAAGTTATACAACTAATACAAGTACACTCTCAAAATATAAATAGCTAAGGTATATGCGATAAAATCATAGTCCAATAAAGGGGGCATTCATATTAGGTTTTGCTAATGGTTTTTGACTGAAAATAAATAGTATTAGTTGAAAGAAGTGGCTTTTAAAGGGAGGAGTCGAGCGGTGCAAAAAGTGAGGGAGAGATACGTGCGTGTGACTGGAGCGAGATGAGTGGGATAGGTGATTATCGAAAAAAACAGATTATCCTTTACTGTTTCCCATCCCTAGCATCGATGTCTCCGCTTTTTTCAGTGCCATTACCGTTGACTGCTCTTTACCTAGCTTGTCGCTTCTATACCGTCCCCACAGACGGCGCCAACTGTTGTGGTTACACACTAAATAGTAAAGGAAGAGGAGTTACAGGGAGGCTGCAAAGAGACTTTCCGTAGCCTTACACACCATGGAGATAACAATAAAAGTCCGTACGAGTGTCTCAAAAGTTTGTGATGCCAGCCTGTCTCCCTCACGGCGTCCAAATGTGCTTATTTATAGTCATGAGGAGGCTTATTAGACACATACCCCTATTTGGGTCTATGCTTGTAGGGGTAAACCTATCATTTTCCCTATCTAAAGTTACACAAATATCCCCATCTAGACCTACATCTACAAGGGTAAGCCTGCCATTTCCTTGGTCTAGCAAGCTTTTATGAAGCTGCCAGCTAGTGTCGTGGACCGTTTGAGCTAAGGTGAGGGCCACTCCGTGATAGTAACAAATATAATTCTACTATTAATGTAAGAAAAATTGGTACATCACGTGAAATCGGTTTGATGTATACGGTTCAAACTTCAATAATTTATGCCTACATGTCCGACTATGAAATGGTCACGAGATCAACTAAGAGTGTACTAGAATGCTTAATCCGCAGGCTGTAACATACAAAGGCCCAAGTCAGCGAGTCGGCACGGGTCATGATCGATCTGTCATGCATTGGTTACAAGAAACATATTTATAATATGAATTTGGAAAAAGAATTGAGTAGGAAACAAATTCTAATAGTTAATTGGAAGGATGTGTAATAGCTAACCGCGCAGTTGCGCAGGCATATCAGCTAATTGTAAGAATAATATTGTATAAACAAAAAAAATTTAAGAATAATTTTGTACGAACATGATTACATGAACAATTTTGTACAACCGAATTAATTTTGTACAAAAAAATAATTTTGTACAAAATTTGAACAAATTAATTACGAATAATATGTGCTTCTATATATGCTATCCTAAAAGGCAAAAGGCACAAATTAATTACGAACACATCGAGGGCCTAATTTTAATTTCAACCATCCGCTACTTCTGCAGGGAAAACTATATCGCTGAAATTTCAGCGGTTATCCTGAAAACTGGTGTTATTGGCGAGCACCAGTAAAGACCATATTGGCCAAAAAAATTCGGATGTATTTAAATTTTGCCAAAATTTCAAAAAATTTGCCAAAAAACCGGAAGAACTGGTAACTGGAGAAATTTCAAAAAAATTCAACCATTTTTTAGTTAATTTTGGCTAATATAGATTTCATAATTCAAATCCCAATTTAATAATTTTGGCCAAAATTTTCTGATAAAACCGGTTACCGGCGGTTTTCACTCTCTGATAAATTTTGGCATCCGATAGAAATTTCCCTGTACTTCAGTACTAACGATATAGTTTTGGGGTTTGTAAATGAACCGCATACTGAATAAATAAATAGGTTAATAACTAACCTGCTTCTTGAGCAAGTACCAGGCATCTTCAGGCCTTAATTTGTCGACACGGTGGTAAGGATGGGCGGCTTGCATCGCTCGGGCAACCGTGTCGATTCTTGTGGTGACAAGCACTCGGCTACCGGGGGCACCGTAACTGAAGGGAGCCCTGAGCAAGTTGTTCCATTCTCCTTCACTCCACATGTCATCCAACACTAGAAAGAACACCTTGTCCTTGATGGCGTTAACAAGGGCGGTGCAAGTAGGGACCTGTCTCGAGTCCCAGCACCAAGGAGGTCCCCGTTGGCGGCAGTGATGGCCGTCCTCAGCAGCTCTGCCTGGTCAAAGTCTTGTGTGACGCTCAGCCATATCTTCTTATCGAACTTGTGTTGGATGGCCTCATCGTTGAAGACCTTCTTGGCGAGAGTGGTCTTGCCGATCCCGCCGACACCCACGATGGCGACCACCATGATGCCATCATTATCTCCCTCCACCTTTGTCACGAGCTTCTCCACCAGTGCTCTGGTATCCTCTTCGATCTTCTCCCCAACCACACCCAACCGGTCCAACACCTGATCCGTCTTCCGCTCATATGAAGGTCGGGCTCGGGCCATACTCTGGTCCTGGTAGGTCTCTAGCTTGATGAACTTGAACGCAGCACCCGTCTTGCAGATGCCATCCAGCCTCTGGTTGAGCTTCTTGATGCGGCTGCCAATGTCGTGGGCGAAGCGCGGATTCCGCAGACAGAAGAGCAAGCGACTGCAGCAACCCATGCCTGCCGCGGAGGACACGCTTTGCGGTTCATCCATGGCCTTGAGCTGGCAGAGCTCGAGGATGTCAGTGGCGTCGTACATGACGTCCTTGAGCTTCCTCACCCACCCCTGCACGTGCTGGTCGGTGATGCGCTTCCTCTCGGCGTCGGCGAGGTAGTCCTTGAGGCTCTTCAGCTTCTCCTCCAGGTTGGCGATCTCACCGGAGACACCGAGCAGCATGCCCACCTCATCTTGCGCCACCTGGGCGAGCAGGTTGGCGACGTAGGACGCAAATGCATCAAGGACTACGGCCATATCTGGATCTACTACTGTACCAGGCAAGCTAGGGAGGGTTGTGGTCTTGTCGGTAAACAACAGTGTGTGTTTGGTTTTCGGCGTTGCATGCGAAAAGCGTCGCCGCTTGCACTGATCCCATCCATTTGTAGTCTTGCCTATCTATCGCAAATCTAGCTGCTCGGTGGATCCCATCTATCGCAAATCATATCCGATCAAAGTTGAACAAACCAAGCAAGTGGTGCTTTCTTGAAACGCCGGCAAAGCAGCAGATACTGATATTTCCTTTCATCTTTGGCGGGGCAAGAAAGGGATCGATCCGTGCATTTCGTTCAACACTAATAATAAGAGTGAGTACAAAAATATCTAGCAAGTATTAATAGAAAATATTCATCTTTTATAAACACTAATCAATATCTTAATGGAATCTATCTCATCTCACATCATCTCAAAAATAAATGTTTTATGTTTGAAGAAGAATTCAAATTTTACTGCATAAGGGCTCGTTCGGTTGGGTTGAAAAGCTGTGACTTATGGCTGAAATTGCACTGTAGCGGCTGAAATTTCACTGTAGCTGAAGGTGGTTTATTTGACGTAATTAAATTTAAAAAAATTAAAAAATAGAAAAATATGTTAGCTCATCATGGACAACGTAAACGAACACGGGGAAAACCGGCAAAAAAAACTCAAAAAAACCAAAAGTTCAAAAAAAAGACGAAATTTATAAATAGTAAAAAATAAGCCAGATACTGAAGCTAAAATGAGCGGAGCCATTAAGTCTACTAATCCCTAGCATGGAAATAAGTGTTTTGCATTTATCCCATCCGTATGTAGTCTTGTCTATCTAGCGCAAAGCTTGGTGGATGGATAGCTGGTTTTTTTTTTGGCTTTAGCTTTAGTTTATCACTTTTTGTTATAGTAACTAGCTTTTAAACCATATGTTTTTTAAATCGGAGTCTACAGATGAATTATAGTGCACACTGTACCGAGTTCAGCTACACTGGTCAAAAATCACATACAATTATTTTTCTTTACGTACTATTTCTTACGAACAGTCAGAATTCAAAAATCATAAGCTAAAAGACAAAATCATAACCAAAAAACCCACCCGATTCTTGCCTTGGGCTCAAGAAGCCTCATGATTCGATTAAAGTTGAACAAGCTAAGCCAGGTGATGCATGAATGTTCCATATATCTTTCTTGAAACGCCGGCAAAGGAACAGATACTGTACTGATATTTTTTTTCTTTTTGGCAGGGCAAGAAAGGGATCGATCCGAATTCCATGCATTTCGTTCAAAATTGTACTATTCCTGACAGTTGGGCCCCGCTTTTCCCAGGCCCACGCAAAAGGCGCTCCTTCCTCGACCTCTCCGGCCGTCCCCTCCCTCCAGCCCCACCCAACGCGGCGGCCAGAGCACCCCAACCTCCAGCTCCCCCGAAATCTTCATTCAAGGGCGTCTTCCCAATCCAATCCGGCAGTCTGCGCTGCGCTGCTGTCTAGAGTAGAGATGTGGCGGCGGCAGCATACGCAGGCTCTCTTACGCCGCCTCCTACGGCCCAGTGAAGATCGCGGCGCTGTCTCCAGCAGCGTGGGCCGGCGGCGGAGTGGCCTACTACGGTTCCGTGCCGGAGGGGAGGAAGGGAAAGGCGGCGCCTTTTCAGGTATCGTAGCTTTTGTTTGGACCATCTCCGTAGGTTCAATCTTGCTGCTCTTTATTCTCCCCTTCAAAGCAGATTTTTGTGCGTTGAATCGGGGCGGACGCACCATGGGACATGGGGTACAGTTGTACCCCCAATTTTTTTTGCAAAAAATCAACTATATATAATATATATTTCGTAGGAAAATTACTTTTTACTCCCGGATGTAATTACACCCATCTTTAATATACCACCTAAACAAACTTGAAATACTCTTTTATCACTTTAGGTATACTCATATACTAATTATAAGATACTCCAACGTGAATTACACGAAAAAATTGTAAGGAAATCCATAGTTTTTAGCGTATTTTATAAATACCTTTATATACGTACATAAAAAGGAGTATGTCAAAAAAATATGCATACCACCTCTGAAAATTTGTTCATACCACCTATATGGTCTTAAATACTCGTATACTACACGTACATACTCTCCGTTACGCGAGATACTACCTATGTTGTGAGATACGGCATAGGGTGTAATTACACCCGGGAGTAGAAAAGAGGTTTCCATATTTCATATATATAAAAAAATTAGAAGTGCAGGTAATTTAGCAAATTCAGCCCACTAACCAAAAAGCCCAATTGGCATTTTCTAACCTAACCCTAGCCTCCTGGCTCCTGCCTCTGCCTGGCTGCCTCCCACGCCGCCTCCTCTCTGCGCGCCCCTGGCCTCCTCTCTATCTCTGCGCGCCCCTGGCCTCCTCGGCTCCGGCGACCGGCGGGCTCCTGCCTCTGCCTGGCTGCCTCCCACGCCGCCTCCTGCCTTGCTCCGTGCCTGCCTCCTCTCCATCTCTCTTGCACAGCCGCCACAGCCTACAGCACGCCCCTGGCCTCCTCGTCTCCGGTGACGCGGCGATCGGCGAACGGCTGCCGGCGGCGGTGCGGCGCCGGGCACCCACACCCAATAGCCGACACGGCGTCGACGGCGAAGAAGTCCCCACGGCCAGGCGGCGGCAGCTTCTCCCCTATTCCAGCTTGAACGGCGGCGGCGCTCCCGACGGCCATGCCGCCCCTGCACACAAGGTTTATTTGATTAACTATATGAGATATACATATTATGTGTATCAAAATTCTCTATCTTATATATATACTCCGTAGATTCTTAATTTCGTACCCCCATCTCAAAAATCCTGGGTCCGCCACTGGCGTTGATGCATTCTTTTCCGTATAGAAAGGTCCTAACATGTGTCGATTACATACATGCCTGTCAAGCTAGCACGCTGGAATTTTCAGCGAGAGAACTCTTTATATGAAAGAGTCATTTCAGTGTAGGCTGCATCTAATTAATGTGAAGGCTCAGGTTCCTTGTTAGGTAATGCTTGTATCAAAATAATCGACATTGAGCTTAGCTATTGTGTGGATGTTGTGTTTGTGCAGGCCAGGGTCATGGCGGATAGGTTCCGTCTGCGTGCCAAGGGTGGTGACGGCGGCAGTGGCTGCATCAGTCTCCGGCGCTCCAGGTGGGTGAGCAGAGCGCTTCCTAATATCTTCCCTGTTGCGCCGCCGGTGAAATTATTATGCCGTGCTATGGCTGCAACTGGTCCGATCGCCAAGGCAAGCCTGACGGTGGGTGAGCAGAGCGCTTCCCTGTTGCGCCGCCGGAGAAATTATCACGTCGTGCAAGCACTACTTTTTGGGGTGTATTGGCTTGTAGCATAATACGTACTCAATTGTTTTCTTCACGAAGATCAATGTATAAAATTCCAATTTAGTCACTTTGTATTTGGATCAACCTCTGACTGTTATATTCTTCATGCAAGTACGTTTCTGATCCTATTCATTTCAACCATCCAGTTATATGTTAGTAGAAGTCTATGTATAACCTCTGCTAGTGTTAATTTATCTTCTGATTCTGTTTGTTCATGTAATTATGTACGCTTGAGCTCCACATGCTGAAACAATATTCTCCCTGCACCCTGCTTAGTTCAATGCTTCTACGAGGCTTCTCTAGCTTTCCTTGATTCTAGCATATCGTACCAGTCTTTCTTGTGTTGCATTGATTAACTCTGGCCGCAATTCTGCTTCTACTGTCCTCTTACTCAGTGCAGACAGTTTAAGATCAGAGCTCTGAAGGCGAAGGTGGATACGAAAAGTGCTGTGCCTGGAGTTTCTGTTATAATCAACCCTGAAAAGGTATCTCTACTGTGTTAAATCTTCATCATCATGATGAACATCACCAAGCTGTTGGTTTCTGTGATTATCAACCCAACAAGGGATTATTTGCATCCCCTGCCTTCCGTGATGGTCATCAAAGTTATTTTCTAATTCTCAGCCACGCAATGGGTGTATTGAGACACGTGGGGAAGGTGGTGAAGTTTTCATCTTGCTGCAGGTAATCTTGTTAATTACCTCTGGATTCCTAAAATCAATATTGCCCAGTTAGTTGTAACCTTCATTTCTTCGAAAGCACGCTGTAACCCGAAAATTTGGGTTTGATTAACTGTCTTTGCTATTTTTTGTCGATGATCCCATGCTCACCTCTTAAATTAAATTAATCGTGTTACATTTCAGTCAGAATATTAAGGTTACTGCTCATTAATATCGAATGGGGTCTCTTTCTTTGTTTTTTTTATTTTGTTACTTTGGGATAGCATTCTATTTATTTTGTTTACTGCATTTGCTCAGAATTAGGATTATCATCATGGTTTTGCATTTGATTTAACACACTCCAATTGACGTGCAGAGCATGGCACGACCCTTCACAGCGATGAAGAAGCTCGACATGGATGAGGTCATCAAGGACAGCGCGAAGCAAATCTCCTGAATCCACTCGGCCATTCACGGATGGATGGCACAATTTTGTGGTGGAAAGCTTCAAGTAGGCTTGTAAGCCTCCAAGTGTACCTGTGTGTATTGACATCATCTTGAACGGTTACTGAATGGCACTCCATATTGCAGCAGCCATGGTGTCTCGATTCACTGGCCCGTTCGAGTTGATCGTAATAGTAGCAATGAAAAAAAATGCTTTGGAGCCTGATTAGGGAAAAAATTATACAACACCGGTGCCACAGAAGCCCCCTTGTGTTCGTTTGCGTTCTTCCCTCAGGACTTGGTTGGCTTCTGATGTTCTATGTTGTACGTAATGTTCTGTTCACATGTTTGAATTGCAGGAGTTGCTATTGACAGGCTACTTCGTCGTGGTGTCAACGCAGCAACGCTTTCCTAACTCTCTCAATAGAGTATCTGACAAGTGTTTTCGGCTTCCTTAAGCATTTGGATGCTAACAAACCAGATATTCAAGTATCCGCAAGAAACAATCACCAGATATTCAAGTGAGGCTACATACAGAAATTAACAACGTATTAACTCATTCTTGCCATCAAAACAAATGATCTGATACAAACTCAAACACTCGCATCTCTGTTTCTTTCTGTAGCATTGCATGAACTATCATAATGCTTACCAGCTTAATAAAGTCCTAATACAAATCATAATGTCACGTATAAGCATAAACGGTAGAGGCAGCAAGCTACACAATCAAAATTTCGAAGCTGTTACACAGCAATAGCTTCCTTTGACTCGCCTCTCCTGTCAATCTGCAAGCGTGTGTATCATTATGATTGTTGGATGCATGCTGATTGTGCGTGTCACTTATCAAATTTTTTTTGATTGCGTAGTCTGGCATCGCAATAGTTTCACACTTATATTCTTAATTCGCTCTAGCTCTCTTTTTTTTTGCATCCTCTACCATACCATAGATTAAGAATGAAAAATCATGATGATGAGGGGAACAGTGATGTGCTGCGAAAATACGAAGGGCTGGTGCGCGCGTACCAAGAAAAGGCCTGTCAGTGCAGGGTCCTGGTCTGGTTGAAGAGGTTGGGGAAGTAAAATGACTGAGGCCACTTCATTTGCCTCCTTGATATTCTTGCCTTCCTCTCCTGTTCTTCCGATCGGAGTATGTCCTGTTCCTCTTCATCCTCTGATGCTGTCAAGAGAAATGAAACGATGGGAAACAAATTCAGACACTAGCGTACAGATAAAAGATGGAATCAACAAGCGGAAATTAAGGAAACAAATTAAATGAACAGAGCACAGTAATTTACCTTTAGATATGATAAAGCGGCTGATGTTTGTCTCCAATTTGTAGGGATCTCTTGTGTATAGCACATACCATTTCCTTTGAATGTCTCCGTCGCGTGCATAGGCCTTGACATGCTCCATATGGCTGAACTTGTCCCACTTGGGGCCAGATTGTCCCGCTGCTATGGAGGTGAGCAACTTTCGGCTGCAGTGCAGCTCCAAATGCCTTGGCTTTACATCTTGCAGGTATCTTGGGAGTGTTCCCAGAAGTGTTTCCATGTCGAAATCCCTCAGCTCGAGCCTCTGGAGTGCAAGCATGCCCTCCAATACCTTTAGCTTTGGGCAGCACCTGATGTCAAGCTTTTGTAGTTTGGGAAGATTAGTGATCCTCTCTAGGTCAGGGTTCTGAGACACCTTAAGCTCAACGAGAGAAGCAAAAGTTCTCCAGAGAGTTTAGGTTCTGCGCTCTCTCTATGTATAATTTTTTCAAAACCCTTGCATGGGAGGCAAGGACCCGGATGAACACACCTTAGTTTGCAATAACAGAGCAAAAGCTCCTCCAAGATAGGCATGGCTTGCACTTGCTCATCCCACTCCCACTCCTTCCATTTCACCATTCCTACTAAGCGCATTCTACGCAATCTCGAAAACACAACTGCCACCTGGGATGAAGGGTGGTGGCTATGGTGATGGTAGAGCTGCTGCATGAATTCAGAATCAACACGCTTGATGGCTGGAGCGCGGAGGATTTGAAGGTTTTGCAAATAGGGGAGCTGGCACAAACCATTAGGAAGTTGGGTGCAGTAGGATAGGTTCTCCATGAATAGAATCCTTAAGCTCTTGAGGTGCGCCGCTGCTGTCGACATCATCCACATTGGGAGCCGCCGACCAAAATATCCTTTGATTTCAAGATTATCCAAGCACGACGCAGGGTAGAGCTCCTCAAACACCTCCTCAATTCGTCGCTGCTCTTCCTCAGAGACGCCTTCTCCCAATCTATTGGTGTACTACAATCCCAGATCGATAAGATGCACCTTTTCACCTAGCTTGACCTTTGCGGCGAATGAGGCAGCATATACATTCTCCAGACCATCTAACCCAAGAAGCCTGAGTTGGGAAGTGGCCCCAACTTTTCCAAACTACACCAATCACCATACACATGGGCTTGAAAACCCACATAGTTCCCTCAAATCTATTAGATCACGGAATCCCCTAGGTATACTGTTTATTCTTGTGCCTTTAAGGTCAAGAAACCTCAGCTGCCTTAGTGGCTACCTCATTCCTTTGATCGGAGAGGCTACTACACATGCACACCACACTATATAGTTCAAGCAGAACAGAGAATTACATGGCTTGAAGATCAAACTAATTCTATATGCATTCATGTGTTGCCTTTAACATTATATTGTATATTCTTGTATGACTTACGGAGTACAAGTTTGTACTCACTTTTACTTTCACATCTAGTGTCGTTTGCATGTGGGCAGGCTCTATGGGCTTCTTCCACTTCTGTGTTTTTCTTCCGCTGTTATTATTTAAATTTAGCCTATAGGCCGTGAATGTAAACTTTGGCAAACATGCACATATTAGTTAATGAATAAATGTTATTATGGTTGATATTTATCTTTGTTGTTCACTGTGCGCATTAGCTGATCCTGAACTAGTACGATTTATATAGAGGATCAGGTGTTGTTGCTCCAGAGTCCGACAGAGATGGTATCAGAGTTATGACGACTGTTAGAGTGATCGTAGATAGAATAGAATGATTTAGCCTTAAGGACCTATTTTAAATAATAAAATATTTTTAGAAGGCTTTGTTTATCTTTACCTCTTAATCCATGCTCAACCTTATCTCTTAATTTTTTTTCTCATTTGTAGCTATGCAAATATGCGGGCCACCTTGCTAGCTTCGTCGAGGAAGCCGAACAAAGGAAGTGTACCAACAAGTGCTTGCAGCCAGTTATATATTCCGCTGCATTGGCTAGTAGCTGATGAGTTGTTTTACAACTCCGGCCATCTTTCAGTGAACGAGAGGTAATCTTACAGGTAGTGCTTAACTTGGTTGTATACTGGTAGCTGCTTACTCCATTAGATTAGAGTGATCAGGTACAGTTGGGCTGTGACGAGCCAGCCGCTCCTTTTTGAGAGGAACGAGTCGCTCGGTCGACTTCCAATCCAAGAAAACCAGCTAATTTGATGGGCCAGCTGAGGTGGGCCAAAAGACAATAATTTGATGGGCCAGCTGAGGTGGGCCAAAGACAATAATTGGATGGGCCAGCTGAGGTGTTCCAAAGACAATAATTTGATGGGCCGATCGGCCCAATCCATTAGAACGGCAACAACGCCCCGCGCGCCCACTACCGTCCGATCAACATCGAGCGTCAACAAGCCCCGCCCTCTAACCCCGCTCCCTCCGCTATAATTTCCCGCCCTCCATGGCCTCACTTCCCCTCTTCCACTCCTACCAAAACCCTAGCCGCCGCCACCGTACTGCCTCGCAAGCAACTCCGATGGCGGGCAAGGCGAGGCTCCGGCGATTGGGATCGACCTGGGCACCACCTACTCGTGCACCACGCCCTCCTACGTCGCCTTCACCGACTCCGAGAGGGCTCATCGGCGATGCCGCCAAGAACCAGGTCGCCATGAACCCCATCAACACCGTCTTCGGTGAGCCACTCTGCTGCCCTCCTTCCCACCCCAGATCTCTTCTCCTTCCTGCTTTATTGTTTGGTTTTTATTTTTCTGTGTGTTAGATCTGTGGAGCTGAGGCTCATTAGTTTACCTGCTGCTTCGATCTCTATTTAGGAACCTAGATCTGTATGCTGCCTTTGGACCTGTAGCTCTGGTACTTGTGATTGCATCAGTGGTACAGCATTCTGAGTCTGTGTTGATGTGATTCAGTGGTTGCTGCTGCTTTAGTTACTTAGATCTGTGGATGGTTACTGCTTAGTGTGCCAGGATTTACTAATTGGATCTGTCTGGATGCTGAGTTCAATCGACGTCAGCGAACACTATACAAGTCTTTGTGCTGATAATTTTCTTGCCTGCTTACTTAGATGTTCTTGGATGTGGGATCCTAGTTAATTAGCTTAACATCATTGTGCAATTATCTGTTGCGATAGTACTTGCTTAGGAATATCCTATTTGTAGTGTGTTAAATGCTCCCTTGCTGAAAAAGGATATTTCATTTGTGTCGTCTAGCTTTAAAGAAATTTCGGAGGGAGAAGTGACGATGCTTTATCCATTCCACATCTCTGCATCTCAGATGATGATCAATCTACGTCATTCATTGATTTTTATTTTTGGGGGCAACAGTAGCTATGCAACAGTTAACCTATTTTCCAAAAAAGTTTGATTTGCATATTTGAAAGTTTTGAATCCAACAGTGTGCAACCTGTGATGTAAATAAACCCATTTGCTGAACTTACAGTGATTATTCCAAACAAATCACCATCTTTCGGCTGAGGTTGTTAAATGTTATGTATGATTCTTTTTAATCCATATGGAAACTTTATGTGGTTTCTAATGCCATCTGGTATCTGACACATGGTATTCTTTTGTGACCATGCGTCTCGAAATATGGCATATAACAAGGGGGAACGGACCTTGCGACACTGGTTGCTCTCTGATGAGCCTCCAGTTACTATATAGCCGTTTACATGTTCTAGTTTGTCAAATTGGTAGCGCTTACTGCTTAGCATAACTTACCTTATGCTTTGGTTTTGGGCTCTAGATCAGAATGCATATGAATCTGAACAGTATGTTGATCTAGCTTCGTGCAATCTAATCTCTTATTTCAGTTGTAAGCATGGGAACAACTCTTAACTTATTTTATTATAAGTGGTTCTCCATAAGTCTTAAATGTTTGTTGATGTTGCCTCCTGCCATATGTTGGATTCAAATGCTTGTATTCTGCTTGCAAAGAAGTTATTGATGCTTGTCCTGGCATAGCAACTAGTCAAGTTTCTCTGGCTATACATGTCTAGGTCGATTTGTATTGTTGATGCTCTTTATTTATTACAACTTTGCATGATAATTTTTTTTTCCAGATCCGACGGCGCGTGCGTGAAGCGCGTTTTATGTGGGCTGTCGACAGGCTGCACTGTTTTCGCTGTTGGGTTTCGGCCCAGCAGCGTATGATAATTTTTTTCCAATATATATTTTCATGTATTTCTAGTATATCTCATGTATAATTGATTATTATTTGATGTCTCTCATGAAAATATTACTGGATAATGTCTTTAAGCTGCTGAAATTATTATGCTATCATTTCCGCTGCCTGATGTTCTATCTCTAATTGAATGAAACCAACGAGAAATTCAATTGGAGAGTTATATTTATTTTTATATGCTATTACTTTTTGGACCAACGTTAATTGTAATTGCATGTTATCAATTATGTTTGTTTTCTGATGCTATTACTCTTTAACCAACGTTAATTGTAATTTCATGTTATGAATTATGTTAAATTTTTCGTTTCTGCCCAACGGTGATCCGAAAAATTCTTATGAGCATATTGTTAATCATATCAACGTAAGGTTAACTTTCATTCAAATTAATTATGCATTTTTCTAATGAAAAAATTAAAAATTTTCAGCTGCTGTTGTTTCTTCTCAAGTTAATGCGATTGAGCCACTTAACGGCAGAAACTTTCAGAAATGAAAGTTTACACTTATGACGACCTTCCAACTCATGGATCTGAACTACGCATTCAGATTCGATGAGTCTGTCGCTCCTAATGAAGGAGAGGACAAATTTGATGACAAAATTAAGGAGTACAAAACTAATTCTGAGAAGTGGGAGCGGTCTAACCGTATTTCACTTGATGTAATGAAGAATTTTATCAGTGAAGCCATTAGGGGAGTAATCTCTCAAAAGGAAAAGGTAAAGGAATACTTGTCCTTCATCGATTATCACTTTAAGGGGTTCTTTATGGTTTATGCTACTACAGTGATACACAGGCTCATGAACACTAAGTATAATGGTACTGGAAATGTTCGTGAGCATATTATGACCATAATTAACATTGCTACCAGACTTAAGACAATGAAAATGGAAATTTCTGATGGTTTTGTTGTTCATTACATTATAATTTTCTTCATAAGCAATATGAAACTTTTAATGTACTGGACAACAAAACTATCAGAAATTTTCATTTCCATTGTCTTAAATCTAGCAACAATATTAATTATGGTCATAATATGCTTACGGATATTTCCAGTACCATTGTACTTAGTGTTCATGAGCCTGTGCATAACTGTGTTAGCATAAACCTTAGATGACCCTTTAAAATGATCCTCGATATAGGATAAGTACTTCACTTTTTTCTTTAAATCAAGTGAAATGCGGTTAGACCGCTCCCACTTCTCAGCATTAGTTTTATACTCCTTCATTTTGTCATCAAATTTGTCCTCCTCTTCATTAGGAGCGACAGGCTCATCGAACCTGAATGCGTAGTCCAGATCCATGAGTTGAAAGGTCGTCATAAGTGCAAACTTTCATTCTGAAAGTTACTGCCGTTAAGTGGCTCAATCGCATTAACTTGAACGGAAACAATAACAGCTAAAAATTTAAAATTTTCATTAGAAAAATGTATAATTAATTTGCATGAAAGTTAACCTTACGTTGGTATTATTAACAACATGCTCATAAGAATTTTTCGCATCACCGTTGGGCAGAAACGAAAAATTTAACATAATTCATAACATGCAATTAACGTTGGTCAAAGAGTAATAGTATGAGAAAACAAACATAATTGATAACATATAATTACAATTAACGTTGGTCCAAAAGTAATAGTATGTAAAAATAAACATAACTCTCCAATTGAATTTCTCGTTGTTTCATTCAATTAGAGACAGAACATCAAGCAGTGGAAATAATAGCATAATATTTTCAGCAGCTTAAAGACATTATCCAGTAATATTTTCATGAGAGACATTGAATAATCATCAATTATACATGAGATATACTATAAATACATGAAAATATATACTGAGAAAAAAATTATCATGCGCTGCTGGGCCGAAACCCAACAGCCAAAATACTGCAGCCTGTCGGCAGCCCACATCGCGGCCGGAAATGTAGCCGGCCCAAACCAATCTCCAGCCCGAGAAAATTGACCGTCGGCAGCCGAGACAAAAGGGTGAAAACCCTAACCCCAGATCCCATTTGCGCCCGCCTCCTTGCGAAAAAACCGGAGCCCATGCGGCGGCGGCAAAGGCGGCGCCTACGTAGCGGCGGCGCTCGAGCGAGGAGCGGCACCGGTGACGGCCCCGCGCACATCAGCGATGGCCCCGCGCGCAATGGCGGTGCTCGGGATGCACCGGCGACGACCCAGCGCGGAGCAAGGCGGCGCCGGCCCCGAAAGCCGTGAGTTTTCCCCCGTCGCCGAACCGAACAAATTTATTATTTTTTTTGTTCTTTCCGATCCGAAGATCCAAAAAGGTTTGCATGATGTGGGAATTTGGGGGAAAAATACTTTAGGGTTCATCATGATTTGGGGTTTATAGGGTTCGGGATTCATCAAATTTTGGGGAAAAACCTTAGGGTTTGCTTGTAATCTTTCGATTCCCCTCCTTCTAACATGCTACCCGAGCCCAAGAACAAGAACGACATTGAGTAAAAACCCTAATTCGAAAACATAACCGAGCGCATCATTGGGCTAGGGTTCTAGGAAAACTAGCAGAGGCTCTGATACCAAATGTTATACCTCAATCATCATGCACATCACATAAACCGCTAGCCTAGCACTAGAACACCTAGGGTTTCATCAGATCGGGGGGACTTACGGTCAGCGATCAAGGCCATTGAGCTGAAGTCCACGTGCCTGTGTGATGCAGGCGTGAGGCGCGAGTCCGTAAAGGTCGGGGAGGCCTCGCAGTTCGGAAGGTCGCCGACGATGTCCTGCAGTGGCGACGGTCTTCCTGTTGCTGGCAGCGCGCAGTAGATCGGTTGACTTAGGGATTTGTGCGAGGTTTAGACTCTCACGGGAACCGTAGAAGAACCCGAACGTGAGAGGCCGGAACCCCCTTTTTATCTTGCGCTGCGCAACGGGGGACCGTAACCAAAGTTGGTTAGGCACCCCCGATCAGGGCGCGTGAGAAACGGGTGAACGTGGGCATCACCCCACGTCTCCCTCTTTCAACCGTTTGGCCTAGATCAAAATCCAACAGTCCTGGCATAGCAACTAGTCAAGTTTCTCTGGCTATACATGTCTAGGTCGATTTGTATTGTTGATGCTCTTTATTTATTACAACTTTGCATGTATCATTGTAGTATAAATTTGTATTGCAAGTACTGACAGCAGTTCTCTGCAGATGCCAAGTATCTCATTGGCAGGAGATTTACTGATGCTCCTGTCCAGAGTGACATTAAACTCTGGCCCTTCAAGGTTATTGCTGGACCTGGTGACAAGGGTATGATTGTTGTCCAATACAAGGGTGAGGAGAAGCAGTTTGCAGCTGAAGAGATTTCCTCCATGGTCCTCATCAAGATGCATGAGATTTTGCTGAAGCCTACCTTGGCACCACCATCAAGAACGCCGTTGTCACTGCTCCTGCCTACTTCAACTACTCTCAAAAGCAGGCCACCAAGGATGCTGGTGTGATTGCTGGTCTCAATGTTATGCGTGTCATCAACGAGCCGACTGCTGCCGCTATTGCTTATGGTCTTGATAAGAAGGCTAGCAGCATTGGTGAGAAGAATGTTCTCTTTCACCTCGGAGGCGGTACCTTTGATGTCTTTCTTCTCACTATTGAGGAGGGTATCTTTGAGGTCAAGGCCACAGCTGGTGACTCACACCTTGGTGGTGATGACTTTGACAACCGGATGGTCAACCACTTTGTCCAGGAGTTCAAGAGAAAGAACAAGAAGGATATCACTGGCAACCCCAGGGCTCTCCAGAGGCTGAGGACAGCTTGCGAGAGGGCGAAGAGGACCCTCTCCTCCACTGCCCAGACCACCATTGAGATTGACTCGCTGTATGAGGGCTTTGACTTCTACTCAACCATCACCCGAGCCAGGTTCGAGGAGCTCAACATGGATCTCTTCAGGAAGTGTATGGAGCCTGTGGAGAAGTGCCTGAGGGATGCCAAGATGGACAAGTGCTCTGTTCATGATGTTGTCCTTGTTGGTGGCTCCACTAGGATACCAAGGGTGCAGCAGCTTCTCTTCAATGGGAAGGACCTTTGCAAGAACATCAACCCAGATGAGGTTGTTGCCTATGGAGTTGCGGTCCAGGCTGCCATCTTGAGCAGAGAGGGTAATGAGTAGGTCCATGACCTCCTCCTGTTGGATGTCACCCCCCTTTCTCTTGGTTTGGAGACTGCAGGAGTTACTGCCCAGGGGTGTTCCTCAGATCACCGTTTGCTTCGACATTGATGCGAATGGTATCCAGAACATCTCTGCTGAGGACAAGACCACCGGGCAGAAGAACAAAATCACCATCACCAACGACAAGGGCATGCTGAGCAAGGAGGAGATCGAGAAGATGGTCCAGGATGCTGAGAGGTAAAAGTCTGAGGACGAGTAGCACAAGAAGCTGGAGGCGACGTTGGAGAACTACGCCTACAACATGCGCAACACCATTTATTGAATCCACGGGTTGCAGTACTCCAAAGTGCTAATAGCTGTGCGCTGGAAGTTGGCAACATTATGCGGTCTGAACTATGGGTTGATGAGTCATTGTTTTTACGCATGCTTTTGTCGTCTGCAATTTAGTTCCTACTTCTGCTGGTGCATTTGTCTTGCATGCTTTCTGATTACACCTGATACACGTCTGTGTCTGGACTCTGGAGGTCTGTGTTGCTGTGTACCTGTAAAACTTGTAAAAGAATGAAAATGCATGCAGGAAAAAACTACACTGTTATGTCGTATCATCAAACTGGCTGCATACATTGGCCGCAAAACAGGAGCATTTCTAGTCATCTTTGTCGGTTGGCATGAACCGGAGATTGCACAGATGTCACGCAAGCCAAGAAAAATAAAAGAAACCCAAGAAGCCTTTTGTAATCTTAATATTTTTTTATCAGTCCTTGTATTGTATTGAATAATTCTTGTTGCAATTCTGCTTGTAGTTTCCTCTTATCACTCGCTTCTGTGTCCAATTCTCCAGCACCCAGTGCAGACAGTTAGACCAGAGCTTTGAAGGTGGAGGTTCTTGAAAGTGTTGTTTCTGGGTTTCTGTGATAATCAACTCTGAATGAAAAAGTATCTCCACTGTGTAAAAACTTCATATCATCATGAACTTCACCACACTGTGGGTTTCTGTGATTATCAATCCTTAAAAGGCTTCTCCAGTGATCTAAAAGGCGCTATTAGGCGGCCGCCTAGGCGGGCCTAGGCGCTGGACGGAGCCCCGCCGCCGCGCTTTGGCCAAAATCGGCGAGCTAGGCGGCGAGCCCGCCTAAGCGGCCGTCGGCGGTCAAAGGCGGCCATCGGCGGGGTCAAAGGCGGGGTCTAGGGCAGACGGAAAGTGTTCGAGGGAGAGAGAGAGGCACCTGGAGATCTCGTGTCAGCTCACGGCTCACGCGTTGTCGGCCGTCGTCGTCGCCGGATCCACTGCCTCCGCCGTCGCCGCAGCCGGATCCGTCGTTGCCGTAGTCGGATCTGCTGCCTCTGCCGTCTCCGCCGCCGGATCCGTCGTCTCTGCCGCTGGATCCGCCGCCGCCGCCGGATCCGCTGCCTCCGCCGTCGCCGCAGCTGGATCTGCCGTCGATGCCGCCGGATCCACTGGAGCAGCAGCGGCGTTGGGGGAGAAGGGGAGGTGGCGCTTGGGAAGAAGGGGAGGCGGCGGCGGCGACATTGGAGGAGAAGGGGAGCGGGGGAGAGAGCAAAGGTGAGGGGAGGGGAGGCGTGCGCGAGAGAGAGCGGTGAGAACGTGGGGCGAGAGAGGACTGGCGGGCCGGGCGTGCGAGAGTGAGAAGCGACCCGGGGGGGAGAGAGAGGAGGTAAGGGAGGTAATGGGCTGGTGGGCCGGTGGGCCGGTTATATATATAAATAGTCCTCAAGATTAAATAGACTAAGAAAAAATAAAATAAAAATTAATAAACCATTAAACCTTAGTTTTAATTCCACCGCCTAGGCCCCGCTTAGGCCCTCTAGGCGCTAGGCCCCACCTCGCCGCACGCCTAGCGCCTAGCGCCTACTTGAACACTGGGCTTCTCTGTTCTCTTGCCTTTCTTGACTGGTATTATTTTATTTTGTCTAATTCTCAGCCACGCCGTGCATGTCTTGAGATATGTGAGGAAGGTGGTGAAGTGTTCATATCACTTCTGGTAATCTTGTTATATATCTCTGGATTTCTGAATCATATAGTACAACTCAGTTAGCTATAACATTCTTTGCTATAACCGAACTATAACTAACTATAACCGAAAAACTTGGCTTTGATGACTCTTTGCAATCCTGTTTGATGTTTGGTACTAGCCAACCTATTAAATCAATTATATTACACTTCAGTCCAAAAATCAACTCACTGCACAATACTACTGAATGAGGTCTCTATGTCTGTTTGTTTACACTGTTTCTTTGCGATGCCATTGCATTTAGTTTTGAGTACATTAATTAGGATGCACCATGATTTTGCATAGTAATTGTATTTAAGTAACACACAATTGACATGCAGAACATGCCACGCCCCTTCATAGCAATGAAGAAGCTCGACATGGTTGAGGTTATCAAGGACATCGCCAAGAAAATTTCCTGAATTTGATCGGCCGTTCATGTATGGATGGCCCCATTTTGTGATGGAAAGCTTCGAGATAGCTTGTAAGCCACCAAGTGTACTTTTGTGTAGGAACAAGATATTGCACTGGCCATGCGCCATAGAATACCTAATCGTTCTGCGTCCAGTGTAGTCAAGACATGAAATAGTTGTTTTCTTTGGTGAAAGAAGCAAGCGGTAAAATTTCATCAACTGTCGTGGTGCAATACATCACAAATAGTTGTTCATCACAATGCACAATAACAAATAATTTCGATGATCGTTTTCTTAACAGAAAAGGCTTCTCAGTTATCACCCATGATAAAAAGTGACCAAAATCAAATTGTGAGACTTTTTGTTGCTCCATACACTGAATGAAGCAGGATCGGCTAGCTTCCACCTGCATACGTGAGACACACACACACACACACGACCATGCATCTGGTGAAAACGTATTAAGTCTTTTTTTGGGCATGTATAGTATAGTTACCGATTTGTCCAAATCATGCCATTGAATGAACCAGCAATTTCCTATAGAAAAGGGGGAGACATGAGTTGAAGCACCTTCATTACAAACCTAATATTGAATCTACCTCTCAATGTAACTTCATACTAAGTATCTTGGATGGCATTTCATCTAGGGGCATCACTCTAGTAAGGTATTCCTTAGCTCATAACTAACAGTTATCTACTTTCTATCTTTTCGACTTTAGTACCATTTTTTGTCCTTCGTTTGTCATAGATCAAAATAACAAATCACAATGAAGGAAACTGTGATATGCTGCAACAAACTTGGAAGTAACCAAACTACATCTTGTGGAAGAAGACATAGCATGATTTATAAAAGTGAGGGTTTTCCCATCTAATAGGCTATTTTTTTTAGAGGAAGTTGACTTAAAACCGCTTATAAGGTTGTTGCTCCACCGATTGTACTTGCGGATATAGCGGTCTAACTACCTAGGGTCAGTCCCAGAGTTAGATGGCACTGATGCTGCGCAACACTCACAGTACAAAAGGCCTGGTAGTTGAAGCGGTGGCAAGTGAAGTCATGAACTGAAGCAAGAAAAAGGACGACAAAGTCACTGCTCAATTTGTGTTCTCCCCCTTCCTCGTATGTCCTATTCCTCTCCATCCCCTGGAACAACACAGCCAAGCGAAACAAAAATGTTGGAAATGTTTCTTTCAAGAAAAAGAAGAAAAAGTACAAATATATTTGGACTCTACCATAAGGATGAAAGGTGGAATGAACAAGAGGAAACAAAAAATCTACCTAACGAACAGAGCAGCAGAACATAATAAGATGCAGCAGTTGTATTAGTTTACCTGCAGATATGGAAGAGCTGACAACGATATCTGTCTCCAAGTTGTATGGAACTCTTGTGTATAGCACATGCCATTTCCTTGGATTGTCTCCATCATGTGCATAGGCCTTGACATGCTGGATATGACTCAACCTTTCCCACTCTGGGCTAGATTTTCCCTTGGCTATGGAAGTGAGCATTGCTAGGTTGCAGTCCAGCAGCAAATGCCTTGGTTTTACATCTTGCAGGTATCCCGGGAGTATTTCCATGTCATAGTCCTCCAACATGAGCCTCTGGAGTGCAAACATGCCCTCCAATGCCTTCAGCTTTGGGCAGCAGCTAATGTCAAGTTTTTGCAATTTAGGGAGATTAGTGATCCTCGCGAGATCGGGGTTCCAGTACACCTCAAGCTCAACGAGAGAAGCAAAGTTTTCCAGAGAGTTGAGGTGTTGGACGTTTTGTACGGATAATATTTTCAAAGCCCTTGCATGGGAGATAAGGCCAAGAGGAATACGCCTCAACTTGCACTGATAGAGCGCAAGCTTCTCCAAGACAGACATGGCTTGCACATGCTCCTCCCACTCCCACTCCTTCCATTCCACCATTCCTACTAAGTTCATCTCATGCAATCTCGGAAACGCAGCCGCCGCCTGGGATGAAGAGTGGTGACTATGGTGATGGTAGAGCTGCTGCAGGAATTCAGACCCAACACGCTCGATGGCTGGAGCACGGCTGATCTGAAGGAGCTGCAAACAGGGGAGCTGGCACAAGCCATCAGGGAGTTGGGTGCAGTAGGTCAGGTCCCCCATCATTAGAATCCTCAAGCTCATGAGGGGCGCCGCTGCTGTTGTCGTCATCCACATTGGGAGCCGCCGACCAAAATATCCTCTGATGTTAAGATAATCTAAGCAACGCGGAGGGCAGAGCTCATCAAACACCTCCTCAATTCGTCGTTGCTCTTCCTCAGAGGCACCTTCTTCCTCTTTGACCAGCCCATCATCTCCCAATCTGTTGGTGCAGCGTAAGTCCAGAATGGTAAGATGCACCTTTTCACGAAGCCTGGCCTTTGCGGCGAACGAGGCAACAGATACATTCTCCAGACAATCTAATCTAAGACGCATGAGCTTGGAAAGTGGCCCCAACTCTTCCAAACTACACCAATCACCATCCACGTGGGCTTGAAACCCACGTAGTTTCCTCAAATCTGTTAGACCACAAAATCCCCTAGGTATACTGTTTATACCTGTGTAGCTAAGGTCAAGAGCCCTCAGCTGATCTAGCTTTACAATGCCATCAGGAAGTTTCACCAAACTTTTACAACCACGAAGGCTAATGTACTGCAAGAATTTCATCTTACTGATATTCTCTGGTAGTCTAGATATATCGGTGTATCTTAGGGACATATACCTCAGGTGCTTGAGTTGATATATAGATTCAACCAATGGAGCAACATTTGCAGATTGTATATGTAGAGTCTGTAGTCTCGAAAAAGTGATCAGTGAATCACCAGGCTTAATCTTCAACTGGCCAATTGATATTAGTGTTCTCAGTGATTTATGTGCATGCAAAAAACTCCACTCTAACTCATCTGACTCCAATCCTTTGCTTTCTAGAGAGAACCGAAGAAATTTATGTGAATTAAGTTTACTGATAATACCAGTTTCACCACTATGAGTTACTAGTGCTTCGTCTCTGGCCACATACTGAGCAAATGAGCGAACAACATCATGCATGTTGCAAACCCATTGATCAGCGTAGCTTGCATCTGGCTCTATAAGGTTCCTCAATATTAACTCCTTATAGCACTCGCTTCCTAATTCTTCTAATTCACCTGAGTTTGCATGAAGAAATCCTTCACTAATCCACATGCTAACAACTGTATCAACGATGAACTCTGTATTTTTAGGGAGAAGGGAGTAGTGTAGAAAGCATTGCTTCATATAAGGAGGCAAGTCTTCGTAGCTCAAATATATTGCGTAGTTTAGCTCTTGGGGCATCTCGGATACTGACCATATGGAATTATTCCGAACCTTCTTCCAATCACCTCGCTGCTTCTCCCTCTTGCACAAGAGCCCTCCCATTACTTTGACAGCAAGCGGTAAGCCATCACATTTGGCTATAATTTCCAATCCAATATCCTTCAGCATATCAATCTCAGGTTCATCCAGCTCACTTGAGACTATCTGCAAGCAATTTAAACCAATAGAGTTAACACGTGACTAATGCCGGTTCTTTTTTATTTGCTAATTAGCTCGTCATGGAAATTAAGAAACCAATAAAAGGCCAGTCGGTGTACGTACATACCACCTAAATTGAATGTCAAAAATGAATTGTATAATTGTACGTTAATTATTTAAAGCTGCGAACATGCAGACATCTTGATCGATCGAACCATCGATCTCTCCTTTTTCTCTTTAGCTTGGCACAGTGAAATTAAGAAGCATAGCACTCGCACCCATATGAACGGACGGTGAAAAAGATTAGTCTGTATGAGCCAACTAAATAACAGGACTCAAACAATTTAAACCAATAGAGTTAACACGTGGTTAGTGCCAATTCTTTTTTATTTGCTAATTAGCTCAACGAGGAAATTAAGAAACTAATAAAAGGCCAGTCGGTGTACGGACGTACTACCTAAATTGAATATCAAAAGTGAATAGTAGAATGGATGTATTTTATGTTGCACATAGACCAAGAACACATTGAAAATGGTTAAACTATCTAATTATTATCTCTAAGCACTATATTCAATACATGAAAATGGGGAATACAAAGTAAAGTTATATATTTATTAGGGTATGGGGGAAATAACACACTTATTTTGCATTGAAAAAATGAAATATAACCTACATTTGTAGACAAGACCATTAGAAAAATACACACTACACTTTTAGACAGAGTGAGTAATAGTACATGTACCCTAAAAAAATACTCTCTAGTCAAAAAAGAAAGTCGTATTGTAAATCGACATGGTCCTTAAAATGCAACTTTGTCTACTCGTTTCAATCGTCATATTTATGTGTTCAATTTAAATATTCAAAAGGATATTTATTGCCGAAGTTAATAATGTTTGATAGCACTCCCTTCGTAACTAGAGGAAGTGATTATATTGCACAGCTGGAGGAGTTATAGGTGATGCGTGAGGTAACTAGCTAGTGCTGTTAAGAAATAAATAAAATAGACCATTAGCTTGATTCAGATGTTACTGACCTGCTTCTTGAGCAAGGACCAGGCATCTTCGGAGCCTAGCTTGTCGACTTGGTGGTAGGGGCGCACGGCTTTCATCCCTCGGGCGACTCTTTCATCTCTCATGGTAGCGAGGACTCGACTGCCTGGAGCAACAGCGTTGACCAAGGGCGTTTCAAGCACATCCTCCCATGCTCGGTGGCTCCACACATCATCCATAACCAGCAAGAGCTTCTTCCCTCTCAAGGCAGCAGTAAGGGCTGGCCGAAGCACGGCCATTGCTTTCTCGCCACGGTGGTCTCCACCGGCAAGGGTGATGGCCGTCCTGAGCAGCTCAGCCTTGTCGAAATCCTGGTTGACGCTCAGCCATATTCTCGTGTCGAATTTATCCTGTATGGTGTCGTCGTTGAAGACCTCCCGGGCGAGGGTGGTCTTGCCGATCCCACCGACACCCACGATGGCGACCACCATGATGTTGCTGTTGCACTCCTTTTCTGCCAGCATCTCCACCAGCTCCCGCGTGTCCTCTCCGATCTTCTCCCCGACAACACCCGACCGGATAGGCTCCCCCGTCGTCTCTCGACTGGCAGCTGGGCTAGAGGCGGCATGCACCCTGCTGCTACACTCCTCGTAGGAACCGAGGTTGACGAAGCTGAAGGTGGCACTCCGCTCCTTGATGTAGCCAAGCCTACGGTTGAGCACCTTGATGCGGTTGCCGATGTCGTGGGCGAAGTGGGGATTCCGCAGGCAAAAGAGCAAGGGGTTGCAACACCCCATGTCTGCTGTGGATGCGCCTGCTTGTTGATCCATGGCCCTGAGCCGGCAGAGATCGAGGATGTCGGTGGCGTCGTACATGGCGCCCTTGAGCTCCCTTACCCACCCCTGCACGCTCTGGTCGGTGATGCGCCTCCTCTCTGCATCGGCAAGAAAGTTCTTGAGGCCCCCAAGCGTGACGCCCATTCTGTCGATCTCACCAGAGACACCGAGCAGCATGTGAACCTCTTCTCTCACCATCTCGGTGAGCATGTTTTGGAGGTAGGATGCAAAAGCATCCAGCACCATCGCCATCACTTCAGGTTTGCTACCTGCCTTTTGCTGCGACACAGTTAATCCAAACATCATCTTTTTCATTAGTTTTGGCTAAAGATTTTACGTACCAATCCTGAAAATCGAAATACATGTCACCAAGGAAAGAACAGTACTAGCAATCATTTTACCAAAAGCTATCCTCTTTACTACATTTCTTAGGCCCCGTTTGGCACAGCTCTAGCTCCGAGATCTATGCTGGATCTGTAGTTTGTTGACTAAATTAAAGTGATTTAAATATTTTTATTTAATATATAATATAAATGAAATGAGTCATGTAAATGCACTTAACATGTCTGCAACTCTAGATCCAGGATTTCCTAGAGCTACAGATGACCAACTCTAGGAAATCTACAGATTTTTTAGAGCTAGAGCTCTGCCAAACGGGGCTTTAGAAGAGAAGACGAGCATTAATTGCTATACATGCATGAAAAATTGCAAATTTGGCCGGACAAAACTTGAACCATGAGAGCAAAGTTCGGAGATCAAAAAATTGGGGAGCTATAGCCTGCAAGACAGAGGGAGGGAGCCAAAATTTGGTACGTACCTTGCCTTGGGTTGGAGAGATGGATGGGTCTTCACGACTTGCTCTAAGACAAACTTCTCAATGCCATAGGGGAGCTCGATCGCCTGCAAGATAGACAGAGGGAGCCAATATTTATGCATGCGTTGTTCAATGATCCCTCAAGTGGACGCTTTTTAAATGCAGTCTTGGTTCTTTTCTTTGTTACACTTTATCCAAAAAAATTGTTTTCGTTACTGCGAAATACTCGAGTGCTTTGTTGACAAGTAGTACTCAGATTTGACCTTGGATCTAAATTCAATGGATGCGATCATTTTACCTCCTCTCTCTTATTCAAATATTATTTTATCAAAGAATACTTAATTATATAGACTTTAGATGTATATCTACTTATGTCTATATGACACCTTGGCTCATATAGAATTAGGCTCATAATAACCTATATGTGTGTGCATATAAGAGTATAGATTAATCTCACCTTACTAGTTTAGCTTAAGAAACACTAACATATAGCTTAGAGCTTTCAATGGTAGCAACATTCGGTTAAACGTTTTGCGCGAAACGAGGACGAAAGTGCAAACGGATTGCTACATGTGCGTAGTCTATCCAAGAATAGGGTTAGGTCTAAGCCTGGTTGGTTTAGACCCTAAGACGTTACAATCTACTTGTTTGCTTATTAATTATTAGTACATTATGTAATATATTGAGAAATACTATAATACATATTATTCTTTACTGTATGGACTTTTTATGTCAATTATCCACTAGTTTTACATAAATCAAATTATGTAAAAATGGTGTGACACTTTCTAAAAATGAGGAACATAACAAATTATAAGGAACACAATAAAAAATATACAAAAACCTATTTGATCATTTATATTGCGGCTCCTGGCGACATTAAACAAATTAATTACTCACTTATCATATTATTAACCTAAAGAAAAAAACCACAAAGTTAAAATTATAAAGCACAAATAAGACATTATCCAATGGATAAAGCAATTTCTGTACATATAAATATAAAAAAACTACTCAAGTACTATTTAGCAAATTTCTTAATTAATTATAGATCCAACTCAATCGGGCCTCAAAGTAATCGACAGCGCACATGGCGGCGTCACATGCGTGCGAATCTTAAATAATTAAAGTATTTTTCGGAGGGTGGGGATAATTAACTAGTGTATTCACTCATAAGCCACTGGTTACAGATTCAAATCTTAAATAATTAAAATGAAAAATCTATACAAATAACTTATTTAACCCGTAGTTGGTCATCAAGGAAAACGACAAGATGCTACATCATTAGACTATGTTACGGTCGGCAAAGCTCTAATTAAGTTAACCAGGCATGAATTAAGCGTCGGCGAGGAAGTTCTTGAGGTCCCAAGCTTAACGCCTAGTTGTTGCCGGAGACACCGAGCAGCATGCTCAGCTCTTCTCTTGCCACCTGGTATCCAGGACCATCGCCATGGCACCTCTCGTGTCGCGCGTTTAATTAGTGTTTTAAATTTATGTTTAAATTGTTAAAGATGTAGCATATGAACATGTTTTAACTTAGGTTTAAATTATTAACACTCTTTTGATATTAGGACTGCTATGTCTTAGTTTCATAATATTATGTTCCAAAAATAATTAAATAAGTTTCAAAAATTAACCTTAATTCAATATAACATGAATAAGTATACTCAAATTACAAAATTAAATTCAAAAAATCTACTATAGACTTGCATATTTAGAAATATAATTTAATTTTTATATAAAATATATACTCTTTTAAAAATTTGATAGTATCGTGATTCTACGGTCCGATCCTATCAGACAAAAAATGATTCTACCTGGTATCGCGATCCTGACAACCTTGGATATCATGCATTGGGAAGATTATTTCTAGTCTTATGTCTATATGATATGGCAAGCTATAGATATTACTACACAGTGGCAGCTGTGGGAGTGCCCTAATATCTCCATGACTACATCACATGTCTACGTTTTTTCCCTTGCAAAAATACTCGCTGCACACGCTACACGCTTAACCCAATTTTGAATGATATGCGCCTATATCCTACGTGGCATCGAATGCTTTGGATTCGAAAGAGGTCACGCCAATCCGACTTATTAGCGTTTGGTGGATGAAGACAACCCAAATACTATCATGAGGTTTGCATAATCTACGTCTTTTTAATATAAATAATAAATGCACTCTAGCTAGCTTGTTTGATTCATGCAGTTTTATATGCGCAGGCAGTAGGTAACCCAGCGTAAAGAAGCTCGCATACTAGACTTTTGTGGTTCAAGTATATAGCTGATGTGCATCATATTTGCAGTATATTTTATGACTTTATCATGTTGCTAATTGCTCAAATTGGCCATAAATTCATTAATTATACACATTTTGCCCTCCTTTTGGACAATTTACAGTGTTTTGCAATTTCCTTGCAGGTCGGCGCGAACTAGGCGCAAAATCCACAGAAGATCAAGAATTAGGCTGTGAGCTAAGGTCGCAAATCAGTAAAAAGGGAAGGGCTAAAATGTAAAACCATCACAAAACCCTAACCGAGCTTTACTGGAAACCCTAGCCAGCAGCAAAAGGGGGCGCCGCAACTATTTAAGCCAGCGAGCAACACTTCTCATGGGGAGCCAGTCACCACATGCCAAACCCTAGCCGCAATCTACTGGGACCAAAGCCATCCACCAGCCGTTTCACCTTCTCCACCACAACCAGCCGCCACCCATCCTCTTCCATCTCCAAGACCCAGCCGCCCCACTCCATCTTCTCCATAGCCTCCACCGATCTCCACCTCTCCACTGGCCGAAAACTCCAGAATGCAGCCACCCTAGCCCCCCATCCAGAACCTCAAGCCGCAAGCATCTTCCCTGCAACCTTACCCTTTCCCCAGTCGGTTCTCCTCCCATTCCCCCTTTTCCAGACACCACCGAAGCCACCACCTCACCTCACTGGGCAGCCGCCACCCATCCTCTTCCCACCTCCAACATCCCAACATGCAGCCACCCTAGCCCCCTCCAGATCCTCATTTGCTCGCCTCCCCTCTCCCGAGCGCCTCCACCAGCCACTCCTACATCTTCTACCGGGTGGATCTGCCGCTGCTGGCCTGCGTCCTCATCATCAGTCCTTCCCACGGCCGGATCTGCGACATCAACGCCTGAAGCTCACGGATCTGCCCCTTCTACGCTGGATCTGCCCTTACTGCGCCTGGATCTACGAGATCCTCGACTTCTTCGGCTTGGATCTGCTACCCCTACCTGCATCCTCTATGGCGCCTTCACCAGCTCTGCCTCATCTGCCTGCTACCTCTTCAGATTATCTTCAACGGCAGATTTGCTACTATTCTGGGTTGTAACATCTCACAATCTTCGATTTAAATATTGCAATGCTTTCCTGTGATGCTTGTATGATTAAATCTGTGATGTGCGCATGATGTGTTTGTGGATCTAGATGCCAAGAGTATTTTCATGTTCTTGTTAAACCTGAGATGATTGTGTGGATAATATTTGCTGGTTTAGATCTGTGATTCGCACCTGATGCTCTAGTAGTTTCACTTCACTTCTTGATTCTGCTAGTAGTTTAAATATCTTGCTTTGATGATGATGCTATTTCCTGTCGTTTAATTTTGTGCATGTTTGTTTTGTTTGGTTCTGTTAGTAAAAAGAAAAGAAAAATTGAATATATAGTCTAGATCTGTGTCTTATTGTCTATCTTGAGGTAGATTTATTTTCTAGTTCTTGGCAGTAGCTCTGTTTGCTCAATGGTCAAATTGCTAGATTCATTTTCTCTTCGTGCTTTGTCATTTGATTTGCTGTGAAGTTTTGGTTATAGCAGTAGCATACTACTCATTCTCCTGTTCTCTTCCCAGCGATTGCTTCTTCTCTCCGATTCACTCCTTCTCGGTAGATATCTCTTCTCTTTCTAGCAAGCACTTATTCCTCAACCCCTTCCTTCTGTCTCTCTGCGGTTCGAGTCCTCCCATTCCCTCTTTTCATTTCTCTCTTCCTGGAGTTCTTAGTATTCTCATCTTCTCCAGTCTTTCTTTACTTTCCCTCTCTTTCCACTTAGATATTCCTCTTTATCCTTCTAGCTTATCTCTCTCTCGCCCCTTCTGTCTCTCTTACGGTAGGATTAGTGCTCTGTTCCCCTCATTCCAATTCCCTCTCATCCTGTCTAATTCTTAGTCTGCTTGCTCTTCTGTAGATCTTTCTTTGCTCTTATCTCTGCTCTAGTTTCTTTCTCACCTCGTGTCTTCTTCTGTCAGTTATTCACTTATCTAGTCAGTTAGTCTCCCGCTCTCTCTTCTTATCTCTGTTTTCTTTCTTTTCCCTTCCCCCTCTGCAGCAAGTCTAGCCTTCTTCTAGCCTTATTCTCTCTCCTTTCTCTCTTTCTCATTTATCTTAGCTCTCCCTCTTTTATCTCTAGCTAATCTTTCTTCTGCCTCACTTTCCCTTAGTAGAGTTAGTTTCTAGGGTTTCTCTTTTTTTTTCCCTTCCAGTCTTGTAATTCACATTCTCAGCTCCTTCATATTTTCCTTTCTCTCCTGGCCTCTTAGCAGTAGTTAGTTTAGTTCTTCTTTTATCCCTTTTTTTATTCCCAGTTCGTGAGACTTAGCTTTAGTCGAGCGTCTTATCACCGGTACTCTAGTCCCTGTGGAGAACACGACTTTCGCTGCTATCTTAGCCGCGGCCCGTACACTTGCGGGTGTGCAGTTTTGTACGATCAATAGCAAGTGGAGTAATTGTAAACTCCTCCCAAAAATGCCAAGTCAAAGAGTTGTTGCTGGTTCACCATCTTCCAAGACCGCTGCAGTTGAGTCTATAGTATTAGTGAGAGGTTAGGCGTTGATAAATTAATGACCCAGGCGGCTAAACGAACAATCGCAAAGTACCTTTTTTTTCTCTTTTGAAGAAAGACTGCACAACACTACTGAATGAGGTCTATTTGATTTTCATTATCTGTGAGGCCCAAGGCCCACAATCTATGGCCCGATAATTCACTAAGCCCGTGGGCCGCCGCTCGCTCGTCTCGTCCTTCCCGTCACCGCCGCCGCCGCCGCTCCTCGACCTCCTTCCTGCCTCCCTCCCCGCGCAACTCAACCACCACCGCATCTCTTCGGTGAATATGGCGGCGCAGTATCTGACAGCCTGGGCGCACGGCTCTGCGCCGGAGGGGAGGAAGGGAAAGGCGGTGCCTTTTGCAGGTCCCCTTTTCTTCTCGGTAGGTTTGGCTTTGGCTTGCTTCTTTTTCTTCATACAAAGGCCTGGCTTGCAATTTCATCTGTACCTCAATTTTTTTTTCTGCTACCAAGGATCGACATTAAACTAGAGCAAGAAGCATGGCAACAGAAGAGGCAGCTTGCTGTCCGGCTAACCAGAGTAGACAGAGAGGCTAAGAAGCTAAGTTGCACGGTACGGGGATACGGATACGGGGATACGGATACGGCGATACGGCGATACGGAATTCTTGAAAAACAGCAGTAAGGGATACGACCAGCCAAAATAGGATAGATAAATAATATAAATAGTTGACAAATAAGTCTAATATAAAAACAGTGGCAAATAATAATTTAATGTCTCATTCCTCCCCTTCTAAAATCTCCCTTTCAAATTCTGGCTCATCAAGTGTGAGTTGGGCGCCTTCTAGAAAGCTAGCACCAGCAAAGCTCTCAGTGCCATCTCCAGCAATATCCCACATTCGACTTGGTCCACTTTTATAATCACTGGAATTCCTTGAAAGAAGACGCAAGTTATTGTGCACATTCACCAAATCTTCTGCTCGTTCAGGAGCGAGCTTATTCCTTTTCATGCTATGTATAAACGAGTAAGTGCTCCAATTCCTTTCACAACAAGAAGATGACGCTGGGTGTCCAAGTAGCCTCAAAGCTAAATCCCTCAATTCAGGTGTGCTACCTCCATAGGTTCCCCACCATTGCTTTGGTTCAAAATGGGCTCTATCCTCAATTGAATCAGGATCTTCATAGCCACCCATGAAAAGAGAGAAATCAGCAAACTGCTGCTTAATCTTCCTTAAATCCTCTGGTTCAGTGAAAAACTTTCTAAAGCATTTGTTCCTCTCGGTGTTAATTTCATTGTCCTTGTGGGGGCTAACACGACTAGGATTTTCATTGAGCCAAGTTGTACTATAGTACCTATCAACATCATCACAATTTTTTTAAAAAAAAAATTAACAAGAGTATTGAATGGAGAATCATCTGCATAGCAATGTAAGATTCACTTTTCTTACCTTGGATTAAGTGAATGCGCCAAACATTGCAGAGGGGTATAGCTCTTGAGCCACCTAGCTTGTAAAATTTTCTCAACGGCACTAAAAAAGGGGCTTGTACCGTTCACATCTCCTTCGTGCCGATGGATAAATGTTTTCACCTAATTAGCATGGAAAAAATCAGCGAGCGGGATTCATAGACAAAAAATCAGCAACCATAGTTTACATGCTCTCACCTTCTCTATCATAGAGTCCCACATCTCATAGACCAAATGAAGGCATGGTTTATCCGTATCGGCTGCTCTTAGCATGGAATAAATAGGGTCGGTGAAATCAACAATGTACTTAATTTTATCCCACCATATATCATTGAGAATCTTTTCCTTCACAGCTTGGGCTTTGCCTTGGTCATCCTCTCTATAAGCCGTCCACTTATCGCTAACAACCATTTGCACCAAAGCGTCCTTGATTTGCAAGAACCTCTTCAACATGACAACGACACTAGCAAATCTTGTATCCGCAACTGCAAGAAATTTGAGTTTGCTAAACTCATTGAACATGGATAACCTCATGCTATGGTTCATGATGTAATTCTTGATGAAGGCGGCATCATCTGCAATATCCTTTATCCAAACAAGTTCTATGTAGTCCTCATCATCATCTTTCGGAGCACATATATTTTTCAATGCAAGGTTGAGGGTGTGCACCACGCAAGGAGTCCAAAAAATATTCTTGTACCTTGATTCAATCATCAATCCGGCACCCTTGCAATTTGATGCATTGTTTGTGACCACCTGTACCACATTCTTTGGTCCAACTTCCTCTATCACCTCCCTCAACCGATTAAAGATGTACTCCTTGCTTTTTATCTACAGTTAAGAAGTTAAGAACATTAGAGTCTAAAATGCAATGAATCCAAATTTGTAGGATGAAAGTACTCGCTAGTAGCCTTTTACCTCTCCTTCTGTGTCGATTGATTTTAGAAACATTGGACCACCCTCGGTCACAGCCAAAAAATTTAAAATTGGTCGTCTTTGTGGATCACTCCACCCATCTGTCGCAATAGTCACTCCTTTGAATGGCCATGAAGATTTGATAGGCTGCAACATACGCTCGACATGTGCCTTCTCCTTCTGGAGAAGGGTTGTCCTCAAGGCATTATACCCTGGGGGTACATATCCACCTAAATTTTGGTTTGCAACATACTTGAAAGCTTCTCTGAAGTAGGGATTTCTTGCCACGTTAAATGGAAGCCCTACAAAAAAAATACAAGCAACGTGATTGTCAAAATAGAGAAAATGTGAAATAAAAGGACAACATCATTATTAATTTTACAAACCTGCTGTGTAGAATAGGCGAGCAATGTGAGAATCGGCAATATGTCGGGTTTCAACATTGAAACTAGCTGCAATATCTGATTGTTTCGTATTTCTCTTTTTTGAGGAAGGTGCACTTGATGAATCATCAAAAGGGGGTAAGCGAACCAGCTTGTTGCTAGGTGTAGTTTTTTTACCAGCCTCAGAAGCTTCATGGTCCTCTCTTCGAAGGTGTTCAAGTACGTCATATGTCATTTTACTACAAACTGCAACACCTTTATCTTTTATCTTTAAAAGATGTGCTCTCACCCTAGAATAGCTGCCAGGGTATTCGTTTTCACAAAAATGACATATAAATCTTGCATTGCCTCCCCGTGCATTTGAACTTTTAGGTGGCACCAATTTAGTAACATGTTTCCACAGAGGATATCTAGCAACGTTGACCTCAATGTCCTCAAAATCTTGCACGTCATCAGACTGCGACCCCGATGCCATACCTTCCTAAAATCATTTAATAAATAAAATAACAAATTAACAATTATAAGATGAGATGATGCATCATGCAATGGGCTTAATTACGAATTAGGGTACGAGATGATGCATGCAATGATGCAAAGAGTGACTCCTCCAAGTGCGGCTACATCCGTCGTGCCCTCGCGGCGTTATCGGCAGCGGCCAGCAGCAGCAAGCAGGTAGACAACCCCGACGCCGACGGCGACCCCACGCCCCCGTCATCGAGCTGGACGTCCTGTCGGCGCTGCCCGGCGGCGCGGACGGGTTCAAGAAGGCCGCGCGCTACTGACGACGAGTTCCTAACGGCTAACGCGGTCGGCCCTGCGCACGCCGGCGGGCGCCGTCGCCGTGCTCCGGTCTTGCTGCGATGCGCCCGACGACGCCGACGGCGGCGGCCTCCTCCACGGCCGTCCGAGTCCGAGAGAATCAGGTCCATGGAGCCATGGACAACATGCGAATGCAGAAAGATATACCTGCTCCGGCGGACGGCGGCGACCAGCCGACCACGCGTCTTCTCCACTCAGCGGCGGCGGCGGTACGGCACGGGCAGTTCGCGACTCGCGACTCGCGAGAGCGGCGATCCGAAATTTCTGTTTCTGATCGAATGCCGTATCCATCTCCTATATATATGCGTATCCATCCCGTATCCACCCGTATCCATCTCGTGTACCCACCGATACGTGTATCCCCGGCGTATCCCAGCGTATCGGCGTATCGCCGAGTCGAAGACGGCGATACGGCATGCCTCCGCCGTATCGGTGCAACGTAGCTAAGAAGCCATGGAAGGAGCCGAACAACAAGAAGAGAGGGGTACGCACGTAGGATCTCGTCCGCTCTGATAAAGGTTGAGTAAAATGTTTAAAGGTGTGATTACATGCGAAAGTTAGCTGAGATAATGGCGTGGAGTTGTAGTTTGGTTGCCTTAACAGTCATCATCAAGCAAGCACAAAAATAAAGAAACACGCCTTATGCCATCAATGGAGCAAGACAAGAAAGAGGTGAGACATAAGAATGGAAGAGGTGCAAGGAATATTTCATGGTAAGGAATATATATATATATGTACGGAAGTGCTAAACATCAGTCGGTTGTTTTTTTAATTGAAATCAGTCAGATTTTAGATCGTCCATTTTACTTTAGGATTCGTGTTCTGATCGGTCTGCAATTTTGTTGTTGGTTTGTATGCGTCTGAATCCCGTCCGTTTGTAGCTAGGTCTACATACGCGCGTGTACTATTGCAGGTGTAGCGGAGTACTCAAGATGGCCTAGTCTAACTCCAGTGCAGACGAGCGTCTGGCCCTGCTTTTTGGCTTTTTCAATCACTTTAAAATCTTCATTTTTTTAATCATCATTAAATATACTTTTTATATATACAATGCTATAAAAAATAGATTTTGATGTAATTTTTTATAGAACTCACTTGTACGTAAGTATAGAACTATTTTTCCAAAATATTTTGTTTGGTTAAATTTCCTAAGATGTTTTGTTTGGTTAAATTTCCCAAAATGTTTTGTTTGGTTTGAATGCTATGTTTTATTAAATTTCCCAAGATGTTTTGTTTGATTTTCTAAACTTTTTCTTAGAAGCATATTTTAATACAGAGTACTATCACAGCCCAATGTTTATTTATTAATTAAAAAGGCAGCATACATTGCTTTTCTGAATCTTTTTCTTAATAGGCTTAACTAATTTGTTTGGTCAAGTATCACTACTTGTTTTGTATGCTCAGAAGCATAGTCAAATTTTATTTGATTAAATTTTCTAGTTGTTTTGTCACATAGTTATTGTTGTTTTTTTGTGTCTCATGCGTTGTATGGGCCCTTTGGAAGGATGTAGATTATTTTCGGCCTGTTGTTCCTCGAAGACAATGAAAGCCCGATTAGGGAAAAGGCCATCCAGAGAAAATAAAAGCCCGTAAAAACGCAGACCGTGAAAAACATTCCTCGACCCGTTAACGTTTGCAGCCCGTTAAGCCTATCGGGTCCTTTTGTTTTTTTAATTGTGCTATTACGGAAGATGAGTTACGTGGGATTTTCATCCTACGGTGTCAAATCTGACTGATTTACTCAAAAAAATCAGTCGAATGACAAATAGACACTCCCATATATGTATATGTATGTACACACACACACACCATATGTCGTATACCAGAACAATAGAAGCACCGGCCAAATGTGCCTCTCTGCCGAGCACCAGGGACCTCAAACCACCACCAAGACTAGCAAATACTAGCTAAGAGGAGGTTCCAGAGGCAAAACCAGGACCAAATCGAGAGGAAGAAGAAAGAATGGAAGAGAAAGGGCTTATGTTTTTCCAATCCATCTCACGGAAGGAGGCGGCCTACTTAAATAGCCGAGAGCTGAAGGGAAAGGGGAGAACGGTGCGGTGGCGTTCAACGGCCGGAGACGAGGCTCCCGGGCTACAAGCGCCACCAGCTCCCCTCTTCTATTACCGAAACTACCGCCACCCCCTCCTGAGAGACCAGATCTAACGAGAGAGCTGCACGGGAGACCGGATCTGGCAGGGATGCCACCACCGCAAGAGCCGTTGCCATCCACCCAAAGCCGCTGCCCCAAAAGAGAAGCTCCGAATGAGACGCACCGGCCCTTCCGATCGGCCCACCGACAGGTGGGCCTTCTTTTTTTTCCCTTTTCAATTGAAAAATTATCGAAATGCCTCGGAAAAACAACAGAAGATACCTGCCAGCCTCATGGTCAAGCGTTTATTCCTCTACAAGAAGAAAGCATAACAGGCTGTACCTCCGACGAGCAGAGAGTTGGGCCAATCCAGTGGTTTCCTAGCGAGACGTGAGTGGGCTTTATGGGCCGACGAGATAGGTGCAGCCATACACGGATGCATGGTGTCGGAAGATACGAAGATATTTACAGCACCGATGAAAGCAAGTATATACATGCATGGTGTAGCAAGCACATACATACATGCATGCAATAATTTATTGGAGTTGTTACTAGTACAACATGGAATACGTGCATGCATGAAGTTTCCCTTGTGATAGAAATCACGAATGGACTAGAACATAGATTTGGTACGGCACGAAAACTGCATGGACACCCATCCGGGAGTTCGTCTTGAAGCCGGAGTTATCCAAGAAATCGCCCTCTAGGTCCTGCGTGTCGCCCATCAGGGAGTTCGTTCGTGTTGAAGGCTATCTCGACCTCTGGCCGTCTCGTAGGTAACCTGGCTCTGCGCTTGCTCCGGATCGAGGTCTGTCTGGTTCCCGTTCGTGATGTAAATGGACAGAGCAAATTAAGATGAAGCGGTTCTGTTGATTTTACCTCCGGATTTGTAGGAGTGACTGATGCATGGCTCCAGGGTTGTTGGGGTCTCTTGTGTACATGGCATAACATTTTCTTAGAATGTCACCTGCATAGGCATTGCCTTCTTTTTTTGTTAGATACAGGAGGCAAGCCTCCGATTTCATTAAGGAAATCAAACAGTCGGAGTTCTGATGTTTGATACAGAGGAAACATAGAACTTCGATAATTGCAGGACCTAAACTCTAGCCCTATCATCAGCAGAATATGTAGAATTGGTGTGTAACAGCACAGCTAACATCTCATTTGGGCTTTTTTTGGTGGCTTATAGCTGAAAAACACTGTAGCTGGCTGATAGCACCATCCATTTTTCATCTGGCCCATCAAACAGCTCTTCAACCCTCCTAGATAACACTGTCATCTCCCAGTGTACCGGTGCACTGCAGGATCAGATTAAGATGCTCCGTACGTATATTTGCCTCAGCTAGCAACAAGTGCCTCAGGGGCTTGAGTTGGCACAGAGAGTCAAACATTGCATGAAAACTTGCAAAGGCATAGTACCCGTAGGCTGAATAGATGTACAACAGTAAGTCTTTAGCTGCATTTTTGGTTCTGAATCCTGATTTATGCTTTCGAGATAAGTAGTAGACAGTGTGTATTAGGTAGTGAGTTGCAGCAATATAGCAGACATAGCACATTGGTTGTATTCTTAACAGGCTTGAAAATCATATTCATGAAATTTCGGTAGACGAAAAGATATAGCAGGCCATTAAGGCCCATACTAGAGAAATCTCGAATGAACGTAGACCCGGATAAAATTAGCGTGGCCCGTTTGGCCTTGAAATAACCACTTATTTGTACCAACATCGAACATATGGTTAGCTCGCCACGGGCCAGAACAGAAGTCGGCGAACATTTCAGGACTTGTTCTTTTTAGCTGAAGCTTATAGCTTTTGGCTATGGCTTGTGATTTTTGGTCTGTTTATATAAAAAATTATAGAGTAACAAAAACTCACATATGATTTTTGCCGATATAAATGAAGTCGATACAGTATATACTACAATTAACTAATAGACTCTATATTGAAAAGACACTCCGTTTAAAAGCTGATTACTCTAAAAAAATCAAAAACAGAAACCAAAAACTAAAAAAAAACATGACCTCAATTTCACTGACCTATCTATTGACTACTTTCCTCCTAGAATGACATTCTAATATATCTTAACACAACACCAATGTCCCATCCAATGTAGCACGGACACGTCCCAAAACCGCCGTATCCGTGTCCGACACCGTGTCGGACACGGATACGACACAGACACATCTTGGACACGTGTCGGCGACGTATCGGCTGATTTCAAAATTAATTTTAATTATTAAAATTCTCGACACGTGTCGGACACACTAAATATACGAGTCGGACACGACCTGGACACAGCCGGCCCAGGACACGGCCGACCCATAACACACGTATGGGCGTTGCCCTAACCCTAACCTCCCGCCCCGGATACCGAGCACCTCATTCCCATCGCGCTCGCGCTTCTCCGCTTCTTTGCATCAGCCGCTCGCGCTGCCGCCCGCTCCCGCATCTCGCCGCCGCCCGCTCCTGCACCTCATCGCCGCTTGCTCCCGCACCTCGCCATCGCCCGCTCCCGCCGGCTCCTGCACCTTGTCACTGCCCGCCGGCTCCTGCACCTCACCGCCGCCCATCGGCTTTCTCCCGCTGCCTGCTCCCGCGCCACCGAGGTATCATCTGCCCGCTTCTCTGTTTTAGCATTTAGGGTTGAGATGCAGACTGCAGTTAGCCAGCAATATATATTTAGGCATTTAGCAAACTTGTGCTTAATTGCTTGTTTCATCATTCTAGAAAAATGGAAGCCGCTAATTCTAGTGCTAGAGAGGAAATTACACTTTACAAATTACAAGTTTACAATTTACATTATTTCAGTTTAATAAGCATGTGGAAACATAGAAAAATAATACATATATATATAATTTATTTATTATTTAAATATATATAGCCATGTTGCCGTATCGGTATTTTTGGGAAAACGGCGAATTCCCGTGTCGGTGTCGTGTCGTGTCGCGTCGATGTATCCGTGTCCGTGCATCATAGGTCCCATCAAAAGTCCCCACATTAATACAATGTGACGAACCTCTACCTATGCAAAATGTGTAGGGCTTGTTTGGATAGGTAGGGACTCTGGGGAGGCCACATTTTACAGTTTGACGTCATCAACCTCGCAATGAAACAAATGACTCAGGAACTGAGCATCATATTACTAAGTACTTCCACATGAGAGTCCACCAGAAAGTGCTGCATTCTGCAGTATGACAATCAACAGTTCACTTTGGTAAAGCAACTATGCCAGCAAAGCATATGTTAGGATGGAAGTATAGGTAAAGTTTGTGTCAGTATAATTTTCAAGCATTTCAGGGTAAAAGCTCCCGGAAGGTTGGTTTATTGCATAGATCTTAGCTTTAGGCTCTTTCATAGTAGTATAAAGTAATTCTAAGTGCTAGCAAAAAAAAAAACTAAGCACAAGTTCAATTCATTTGGTATCCTCAAATTTGTTGACCCACCTTTCTTAACGTCTTAACATGCTACCTACTCCATAGCACAACAGCAAATGGATATCTGTTCAAATCCTTAACGTATGAAACATCTCAGGGATGAGGAAGGCTGCTTTGCAAAAGAAGGGATTAACTGAACAGTGGAGGGGGGCACATGGAAATGGAACGATGCACTGGCACCCATCAAGCCCCACAATATGTCGGCTGGGAATTTTAGCACTGGATATGTCCCTGTTTAGAAGAGTTGGTTTGTCAGTGCCCACTGTCCAGTAACTAGTTTTTAATCGGTACATTTTTTTAAGATGAAGTTTACTAATCTATTGTAGTACATAGTATTGCCAAGAATTTAAAATCCCAATTCGTAATGTACCTATGAAGAAACTCTGCATGCATGATCTGGTCATACACGTGGCAGTTGAAGTCATGAACTAAAGTAAGAGAAAGATTGACAAAGTCGCCGAATAATCTTCCGCAATTTCCTTAATTTATATTCTCCCTTTTCTCAACTATTTTTCCGCACACGTCCTATTCCTCTTCATCCTCTGGAACAACACAGTCAAGAGAAATGAAAAGGTTGGAAATATTTCTTTCAAGAACTAGAAGGAAAAGTAGGAAGTGTATTCAGACTAGCATACGGATGAAAGATGAAACCAACAAATGGAAATTAAGGAAGCAAATTAAATGAACAGATCCTGAAGCAGTTGTATTAGTTTACCTGTAGATCCGGAGGAGCTGACAACGATATTTGTCTCCAAGTTGTAGGAGGGATCTCTTTTTGTGTACAATGCGTACCATTTCCTCGGATTATCTCCATCATTTGCATAGGCCTTGACATGCTCGACATGGCTGAACTTGTCCCACTCAAGGCCAGAAGGTCCCGTGGCCATGGACATGAGCAGCGCTAGGCTGCATTCTAGCTGCAAATGTCTTGGGTTTACATCTTTCAAGTATGTGGGGAGTGTTTCCATGTCGAAATCCCACAACTGGAGTCTTTGGAGTGCAAGCATGCCCTCCAAAGCCTTTAGCTTTGGGCAGCAGCTGATGTCAAGCTTTTGCAATTTGGGAAGATTAGTGACCCTCTCGAGGTCGGGGTTCTGATGCACATAAAGCTCAACGAGAGAAGCAAAGTTCTCAAGAGAGTTAAGGTGTTGCACATTGTATACATATAACCTTTTCAAAGCCCTTGCATGGGAGGCAAGGCCAGGAGGAACACACCTCAACTTGCAACCATCAAGCACAAGCTCCTCCAAGACAGGCATAGCTTGCACTTGCTCCTCCCACTCCCATTCCTTCCATTCTGCCATTCCTATTAATTTCATCTTGTGCAATCTCGGAAACGCACCCGCAGTCTGGGATGAAGGGTGGTGACTATGGTAATGGTAGAGCTGCTGCAGGAATTCAGACCCAACATGCTTGATGGCTGGAGCGCGGTAGATCTGAAAGATCATCAAACAAGGGAGCTGACACAAGCCATCAGGGAGTTGGGTGCAGCAGGCCAGGTCCTCCATCATTAGAATCCTCAAGCTCTTGAGGGGCGTCGTTGCTGTCAACATCATCCACATTGGGATTCTCCAACCAAAATATACGTGGATGTGAAGATAATCTAAGCAAGGCGGAGGGCAGAGCTCATCAAACACCTCCTCAATTCGTCGCTGCTCTTCCTCGGAGACTCCTCTCTCTTTGACTAGCACATCATCTCTCAATCTATTGGTGCAGCGTAATACCAGATTGGTAAGATGCACCTTTTCACCAAGCCCGGCCTTTGCAACGGACAAGGCAACAGATACATTCTTCAGACCCTGTAATGAAAGAACCCTGAGCTTGGAAAGTGGCCCCAACTCTTCCAAACTACACCAATCACCATCCATGTGGGCTTGAAACCCATGTAGTTGCCTCAAATTTGTTAGACCACGGAAACCCCTAGGTACATCTTTTATACTTGTGTCAGTAAGGCTTAGATACCTCAGCCACCCTAGCTTTATAATGCCATCAGGAAGTTTCACCAAACTTTCACAACTACGAAGGCTAATGTACTGCAAGAACTTCATCTTGCTTATGTTCTCCGGTAATCTAGATATATCGTTGTATCTTAGGGACATATACCTCAGGTGCTTGAGTTGGTACACAGATTCAACCAATGTAGCAACATTTGCAGATTCTATATGTAGAATCCGTAGTCTTGAAAAGGTTATCAGCGAATCACTAGGCTTAATCTTCAACTGGCCAATTGGTATTAGTGTTCTTAGTGATTCCTGTGCATGCAAAAAGCTCCACTCAAACTCATCTGATTCTGATCCTTTGGTTTCTATAGACAATCGATGAAACTTATGTGAATTACGTTTACTGATAATATCAAGAGTTTCTCTGTTGTGAGTTACTAGTGCTTCATCTCTGGCCATATACTGAGCAAATGAGCGAACAACATCATGCATGTTGCAAACCCATTGATCAGCGTACCTTGTATCCGGCTCTATAAGGTTCCTCAATATTAACTCCTTATAGCACTCGCTTCCTAATTCTTCTGATTCATCTGGGTTTCCTTGAAGAAATCCTTCACTAATCCACATGCTAACAATTGTATCATCAAAGAACTCTTTGTTTTTTGTATTTTTAGGGAGAAGGGAGTAGTGCAGAAAGCATTGCTTCATATAAGGAGGCAAATCTTCATAGCTCAAGTATATTGCGTAGTTTAGCTGTTCAGGCAATCCAGATACTGACCATATGGAATCATTCATAACCTTCTCCCAATCACGTCGCTGCTTCTCCCTCTTACACAAGAGTCCTCCCATTACTTTGACAGCAAGTGGCAAACCACCACATCTTGCTATAATTTCCACTCCAATATCCTTTGGCAAGTCAACCTCAGGTTCATCCAGCTCAGTTAAGATTACCTACAAGCAATTTAAACCAATAGGGTTAATACGTGGTTAGTGCCGATTCTTTTTTACTTGCTAATTAGCTCATCGAGGAAATTAAGAAGCTAATAAAAGGCCAATCACACTAGTACAAAAAGAGTCATCGCAGACGGTTTAAGACTTCATGGGGTCAGTGATAATAGGGGTTATCACAGACGATTTTTGAACCGTCAAAACAGTATCATTGATGGTTTAGAACTAGAACCATCTATGATCGTCCGTTATCACAGACGGTTTGAAACTAGAACCGTTTGTGATCGTCCGTTATCACAGACGGTTCAAAACTAGAATTGTCTGTAATAATCTAAAAAAATGGGTAATTTTACCATAGTGATGCCTAAAATTTGGCTAAGTCTGTATTTTTACCGTGGCTTAGATGCTTAAACATTTGGCTAAGTCTACACGTATCATTTTATATGTTCGATCTAAATATTCAAATGGATATTTACTGCCAAAGCTAATAATTTTGACAGTACGTAACCCAAAACAACTTCCTTCGTAATAGGAGGAAGTGAGTATATTGCACAGCTAGAGGAGTTATGGGTGATGCGTGAGGTAACTAGCTAGTGCTGTTAAAAAATAAATAAAATAGATCATTAACTTGATTCAGATGTTAATTCGAATAGACCTACTTCTTGAGCAAGGACCAGGCATCTTCGGGCCCTAGCTTGTCGACATGGTGGTAGGGGCGCACGGCTTTCATCCCTCGGGCGACTCTTTCGTCCCTTGTGGTGACGAGGACTCGGCTGCCTGCAGCAGCAGCGTTGACCAGGGGCATTTCAAGCACATCCTCCCATGCTCCATGGCTCCACACATCATCCATCACCAGCAGGAGCTTCTTCCCTGTCAAGGCAGCAGTAAGGGCTGGCCGAAGTATGGCCATTGCTTTCTCGCCACAATGGTCTCCATCGGCAAGGGTGATGGCCGTCCTCAGCAGCTCAGCCTTGTCAAAATCCTGGTTGACGCTCAGCCATATCTTCTTGTCGAACTTATCCTGTATTGTGTCGTCGTTGAAGACCTCCCGGGCAAGGGTGGTCTTGCCAATCCCGCCGACGCTCACGATGGCGACCACCATGATGTTGTTGTTGCACTCCTTTTCTAACAGCATCTCCACCAGCTCCCTCGTGTCCTCTCCGATCTTCTCCCCGACAACATCCGACCGGACAGGCTCCCCTGTCGTTTTACCTGCTGGCTGCCGTCTTCTTGCTCCCAATTTCCCAGCAGGAGGCATCGTGTTCAACGGTGGAGTAGAGGAGGACGCCGTAGATGTGGAGTAGTGGGCTCGTCGGCGACGCCTGAAGATGTCGTAGGGGGGCCGATGGCGGCTGCTGGAGTGGTGGAGTGGGAGGCACGGGCCGCGGCTCCTATTCGACGGAGACGGAGAGGATGGGCGATGGGATGAGCCCCGAGTGGGTGAGGGGATGGGCGACGGAGACGGTGAGGATGGGCGAGGGGGCCGGGACGGAGAGGAGCGTGTGTGCGGCGTGGGAGGAGCGGATGAGCCCCGAGTGGGGATGAGAAGGGCGTTGGGGGGGGGGGGGGCGGCGCCTAGCACGGCGAGTGGGGATGGGCGACGGAGACGGTGAGGATGGGCGAGAGGATGGGCGAGGGGGCCGGGACGGAGAGGAGTGCGATTGCGGCGTGGGAGGAGCAGATGAGCCCCGAGTGGGGATGAGAAGGGCGTGGGGGCCGGCGGCGCCTAGCACGACGAGTGGGGATAGGAAGGGTTCAGGGGCTGAGGTGCTTGTGCGGATTTTACAACCCTACCCTTGATACAGGGTTAAATATCCCAAGCACATTAGGATAGAAAGGTCATTGCACCTTAAATTTTTTGGGTCCAGGCCGCTCCGGCCCAAATCTTGGCGCCTCTGCCAAAATCTGGCGCCCATTGCCCAAATCCTGCCGCCTAAAGCAATTATTAGCTTTTCTTCCAAAAACAATACATTTAAAGTGTTGTTTGGCAATACAATATTATTTCGTAGGTGCAAACTATTTTCGCAGGTAGCTTATTGTGTAGAACAATACTACCGCTTTATTTTACAATTGAAATTGTTGTTTGCATAGAAAAAATACTTTCGCTGAAAAGTGCAGCATTTTGTTTTTTATTTTGCAAATAAACTGTGCTGCCTGGCAAATAACATGGGCCGTGGCCCGTTAAAACTGGACCAGCAAACAACACCTGGGCTATGGCAGTGAAAAAAAATTGGGAAAAAAGCATGACATGTGGGGCCCATTAAAATACAAATGACTGTGGGACCAGCTAGCTAATTCATGTTAAAATTTTGATAAAAAAATTTATGATGAACTGATATTGTCATTATTTATGACAATTGCGAGGTAGCATGTTATGACAGAACATAGATCGTCATAAACATAGTACTTCTCTAGTTTATGACGACTTGTATTGAGTCTTAATGACGGACACATAATTTTCGTCACAAAGTCATGTTCCCTCCTGAAAAACGTCATAAAACAGAATGACTTAGCGACGAATTGACTCATCGTCACAAAAAAATCGTCATAGATCCCCAAATTTCTTGTAGTGAGGCCGCATGCACCCTGCTGCTACGCTCCTCGTAGGAACCAAGGTTGACGAAGCTGAAGGCGGCACTCCGCTCCTTGATGTCGCCAAGCCTCTGGTTGAGCGCCTTGATGCGGCTGCCGATGTCGTGGGCGAACAGGGGATGCCGCAGGCAGAAGAGCAAGGGGTTGCAGCACCCCAAGTGTATAGATGCGCCTCGCTGATCCATGGCCTTGAGCTGGCAGAGATCGAGGATGTCGGTGGTGTCGTACATGGCGCCCTTGAGCTCCCTCACCCACCCCTGCACGCTCTGATCGGTGATGCGCCTCCTCTCTGCGTCAGCGAGTAAGTTCTTGAGGTCCCCAAGCTTGGCGCCCAACCTGTCGATCTCGCCGGAGACTCCGAGCAGCATCCCGACCTCATCTTGTGCCGCCTGCTTGAGCAGATCGGCGATGTAGGACGCAAAAGCATCCAGGACCAGCGCCATACCTTCTGTACTTGCTAGCTGTTTTCTCCTAGTTTCTTGTTTTCAGGCATGCTAGCTGAGTTGAAAGAAAAGGATTTGCTAATTAGTTTGGCAGCGGTGTGTACATATGTGTTTGGCTTTTTAATTAGCCAAAAGGCTACAAAGTGATGCCGGCAGAAGCCGGCAGCCGGATTGCTCGGTTAGTTTAGTTTCTTTTATCAACTTCCTCTGATTGATTCCATCTGTCATGTGTATGTTAGAATGTGAATTTGTTTCCTACTGTTTTGTTTCGCTATATTGTGTTATACAATGCAGCTGGTGGCGGTCGGCCAACGTGAAAAGTTGTAGACAGGTGGATAGTGAGCACGGTCCTTGCCATCGAGCATGTGGGCTGTGGCTCCCAATCGCTCAGAGAATTTTTTGTACGGATAATCCGTTTTTTATTCGGAAATACATAAATCGACAAAATTTTTTACAAAAATAATCTCTAGTCGCCACTCCATTGGGCGACTGCTACCTTTCGCCCAACCGGGAGGCGACATTTAGGGAATCTGTGTACCGTTGGGCGACTACTGCAATCGTTGTACGGTTGAGCGACTTCGATTGCAGTCGCCCAACCGTTGGGCGACTGCAATTGCAGTCGCCCAGTGGATGGGCGACTTTACTCAGTCCCCGTGAATTTTTAGAATTTTATCAATTTTGTAGTTTTAAACTGGAAAAAAATATGGTATAGTTGTAATAAAAGTTTATGTTTATTGTATGTTGTAGGTGCATTTAAAATTTTGAGAAATTTTTTGTAAGTACAATTGATTGTAGAACGTTTGATATATACATTGGTATGTTTTAAGGGTTTGCAATCCGCGTGATTTTTGTATGTTTTGTCAATTTTTTAGTTATAAACTGCGTAAAAATCAGATAAAGTTGTAATAGAAGTTTATGTTCAATGTAAGTTGTAGATGCAAAAAAAAATTTGGTAAATTTTTTTTAGGCACGATTGACCGAAGAACGGTCGATACATAAAGTGATAAGTGATGTGACCAGTGGCATGTGTGGAACTCTGTACTTGTAATGTTCAGAACTCCACCGCTAGTCGTAACATGCCTTAGGGAATATTACATTTTGTCTACTGGTTCTAAATTACATTTTTGTATGCTTATGGACCCGCGAAGTTTACCGTCCTTTTTTTTGCAGATTGCAAAATGCGACTTCTCCCGCTGGATCGACCCTCCTCATGAACGGTATGTTGATCGTTATGTGGGTACATTATGGGATCGAATATGAGACTTGGAGAACCGAATGGAGAGTCTGACTGAGGAGAACAACGACCTCCGCGAACAGATGCAACGCGAGAGGGGCAACGAGGAGGTCGTGAATATAGGAAGCTCTTACGATCCCACATGTTGCTGCGCGAACCCGAGCTGCATATGTGCATGCCACTCCCACGACGGCCAGCCACGTCCGAGGCGGCCCCCTCAGCAATTCTCCATGTGGGTGCCACGAGGCTCGTTTGGCGTGTAGGTAACGAGGGTTATGGTTGTGTCGTATTTTATTTCATGTAGTTGTTGATGTGTTGATGCTGTGGCGGTAGGACTGTTGTGTTTAGTAAAATTGTTGGGTGTAGTACTTTCCATAGATCCTGCAAGTGCAATGTATGTGTTGTTTCGTGTTGTAAGTGCGTGACTGGGCAAAGCTGGCATCTTTTGTCATCTCGCAATAAATTACTCTATGTAGGCACTTTAGAGCCTGTAGTTTCGTAATAAAAGTGGATTCGTAGCCACCAATAAATTGCAATACTTAAAAGGGAAACAGTACGCTCAACGAAATAAGTGCATTACAGAAAAGGGATGTAACATACAAGGTTTACAACTGGTACATGAATTTTAGCATGCATTACAACACCAACTACTGATCCGGAAATGCATTGCATCGTCTAGCTGTGTTCCCCTCCTGACCGCATCGCCCACAACGTGCACCAGATGTTCCAGCTTGTGATACGTCCATGTCATTTCTAATACGTCGGCTCTGTCGCCGACCCTTCGCTATACGGTTGAGCGACTGCAATTGCAGTCGCCCAACGGTTGGGCGACTTCAATCGAAGTCGCTCAACCGTATAGCGATTGCAGTAGTCGCCCAACGGTACACAGATTCCTTAAATGTCGCCTCCCGGTTGGGCGAAAGGTAGCAGTCGCCCAATCGGGTGGCGACTGGAGATTATTTTTGTAAAAATTTTTGTCGCGGGTATATTTATGTATTTTCGAATAAAAAACGGATTATCCGTACAAAAAATTCTCGCTCAGAGCTGCATTAATACTCGATCCATTCAACGGAGTTTAGACGTCAGTGAGTAGTGGTTTCAGCCATTGTGTTTAAGGTTAATTTTTTGAGTTGTTCCTTTCAGCTTTACCGAGAACCTTTACCACAGTAATACGTGCACTCATCATCACTAGGGGTTCAGTAACAGATAATTGGCCAATGATAATGTTGCAAATAACGCACAAAAAAATAAAGATAAGAGATACAAATTTTTACGTGAAAAACCCTGGCCAAAAAAAAATCACGGACGCTCGAAGTCAAATCACTATAATGAGAAGAGTTTACAATAGAGCGTTTGCTCTTCTTATGGGCTACTATGGTACACTAGTATAGTGCCCGTGCTAACGTCACGGTGGCATTTCAGGGATGCACATGAAAACAACCAAATGACGATATTTTTTTTTCATAGTTTAAGTTTCACGCAATTGTATATCACCATGTATATAATCTAGAAAACACCCATGTATATCACCAGCAAGTTCAAGTCATGAAATTACAAGCCTAGGCCAATTATAATGCATAACAAGGCAATAATAAGTCATGTCTCGCCTGAACCATGCTGCAAACTACAAGGATTAAGAATTCAAGACACTTGAAATTCAAGAGTATGCAACTAATGCAGCATTGCAGTTCATAGATGTGTGAATAATTTCTGATGAATTAAAAAAAGTTAGGATGACCTTGTTTTGGAAAAGAACAATATGACATTTCTTAGTAATATAAATAAACAAACCTGAAAGCAGGGCAATCCCTTGATGTCATCTTCGGTAACGTATAGCCACCTAAAAACAGGAATAACAAAAAATGGATTAGTACATGATTAAACAGCTAAACAGTCCCAGATTCATCATGAAATATATGAACTACGGAAGTTGGTGGAAAGTTGTATTGCATCACAAGTAAAGATGCAGCACTCCATTAAAGAAGAGGTGTGCAGTGCACTTCGTGAAGCAGGTGAGTTATGATACAAGTTTTCTAAGTCTGTAGTTCCTATCCGCAACAACAAAAAATTTAGTTCCTATCCGCAACAATAAAAAATTTAGTCCAGAATACCTGTGTTGTTGTTTGTTATTTCGCCTAAAGCAGTCCGCTCTGCTTTCTGATTTGCCATGTCTTTTTTTTATTTAAGCAGCCAGCAACATGCAAAACAAATGATTAACATAACCACATTACAGTTTACCAAGGACATCTCTAGCAGCAAAAGCAGTGGCAACGCCTACATATATACAGTAGCAAAAGCAGTCCACCACGTGCGCGCCCCGCACCGCGCGGAGGCGGGTCCGCCGAGTCCGTCTCGTCTGCGCCGCCGCGCCGCCTACGACACACCTTACCGCGTCTGACGCGTCCGCGCCGCGCCGCCACGCCGCGAGGAACTCGTAGACGAAGCGACGTCCGCCGCGGGAAGATCGGAGATCGGACCACTCCCGCGCGGTCGAGGTCCCCCGCCGCGTGCGCCGCGTCCGCCCCGTCGTGCGACGTCCTCCCCGCCGCACTGCGCCGCCGTGCCGCGTCCGCCCCGCCGTGCGGCGTCCTCCCCGCCGCACTGCGCCGCCGCGCCGCGTCCACTGCGTGCGCGCCCCGCACCTCGCGGACGCGGGTCTGCCGCGCCGCGTCCGGCCCGCCGCACTGCGCCGCCGCGCCGCGTCCACCACGTGCGTGCCCCGCACCGCGCGGAGGCGGGTCCGCCGAGTCCGTTTCGTCCGCGCCCCGCGCCGCCTACGGCACGCCTTACCGCGTCTGGCGCGTCCGCGCCACGCCGCCACGCCGCGAGGAGCTCGTAGACGAAGCGACGTCCGCCACGGGAAGATCGGAGATCGGAGCGGGGGCGGCATGGATGCGAAGGAGCCGAGGAGGAGGCGGCGACGGCAGCGCGGCGTGGGGTGGAGAAGGCGAGGGCGAAGCGGAGGAGCGGCGACAGTGCGGGGTGGGGAGGAGAAGGCGAGGGCGGAGCGGAGGAGCGACGGGAGGAGGCGGCGGAGCGGGGCGAGGAGGCGAGAGAAGCGAGGGCGGAGCGGATCTGGTGGCGAAGCAGCGGAAAAACCGAGGGGGCGCGGGGGTGGGGAGGAGCAGCGGAAAAATCGAGGGGGCGCGGGTGGGGAGGGGAAGAGGAGGCGGCGTCGCAGGGTGGGGAGGAGGAGGAGGCGGTGGCGGCGCAGGGTGGGGGGAGGAGGAGGCGGCGGCGGAGCGGAGGGGTGGGGGGAGGAGGAGGCGGCGGTTGAGCGGAGGGGGGGGGGGAGGAGGAGGCGGCGGCTGAGCGGCGGAGGAGGAGGAGCGGGGGAGACGGAGGCGGGGAGGAGGAGGCGGCGGTTGAGCGGGGGAGGAGGAGGAGCGGAGGAGACGGAGGCGGGGAGGAGGAGGCGGCGGCTGAGCGGGGGAGGAGGAGGAGCGGGGGAGACGGAGGCGGAGGAGGAGCGAGGGCGGAGCCGAGAGCGGGACGCGGGAGGGGTACTGCAGATCCATTGAAGGATGACCGTCGGATATGGTTGAGTAAGGAGAGAGAATGGAGGAGAGTTAATCTGGTGCGCACGTTTTTAGGATGGTGTATTTCTGGGTGCATATTGTGGTGTGGATGTAGTTAAGGTCATGACTGTGGAGCAGGTAATTGTTGGGTGGATGTAGGATAATTTTAACTGGTGGTTTATTAGTTTAGATTAGACAGATATATATAGTGTAAGGGAAAAAAGTCCCATACGGAGAGGAAACCAAATTAGAGTCGGTTGCTATAGATTGACACCGCGTTTGATACAACCTACGTATGTATCTGCCATGCCACGTCTGGTATGAGACGACAAATTAAAGTGTCCTACATAGATACGGTACGAATTTGGATAAACTTTAATAGATAACATCGGCAAATTGGAAACATTATCAAAGGTTTCGCTCCCAAAAGAAAATTAATCATCAAAAAGGGGCATAAGACTAATTCTGGACATCGTGACACGCGCCACCGTCGTTTTGTACACTTGTTTGCCTTAATTCAGTTCTATAAATAGTGGCGCAGGAGTCGAGCCTTTGCATTGTGCCCATCATCTCAAAGCTCTCCTCTCTTCGTCTGAAAGATGTCTTGCAGCTGTGGATCAGGCTGCAGCTGCGGTTCAAGCTGCAAGTGCGGGTATGTCAGCTTATTTAGTATTTCAGTAGCAGTGAGGAATTTCTTGTGCTAACTAATTTGATTTTGCTGGTTGCAGAAAGATGTACCCTGACTTGGAAGAGAAAGGCAGCAGCAGCCAGACCACCGTGGTCCTCGGCGTCGCGCCGGAGAAGCCGCAGCTTGAGAAGGCCGCCGAGTCCGGCGAGACCGGCCATGGCTGCAGCTGCGGCTCCAACTGCAAGTGCAACCCTTGCAACTGCTAGCAAGCTTGGGGAAGGCAGGCCATCTGCGATGTATCGTCTCATCTCTGTGTGTGTGTGTGTGTGTGACTTATGAGTGAGTGGATAATAAGGAGACCATTTGGTTGGGGCTTAACCACCATGGCTCGAGCATGCATGCGGTGTGGTGCCGTCGTTGTGCTGCTGCAGCTTGCGAAACTGGCTAGTCTAGTAATATATATGGTCATCATATCCTACATGCCATGTAGGCGTCTAGTTTGGTCTTGAGTGAATTTACAGGAGTCGTTTGCCTAAATATGTACCTTTGCATGCCTTCCATATACAGTTGTTTGCACTGTATATGGAAGTAAACATTCCATTTGATTCCTTGCTACCAGCACTCTCACACCGTAATTGCTGATCATGATCGATGCAGCGAGTAGTAGTGCATTAGTATTTGAGATGTCGAGGAAGAAACACAAGTACTATCTCGTGTCCATGGAGCTCCTTGTTCCGTTCGTGCTCGCCGCTCATTGTAATGCAAATTAGTATTACAGAGTGAAGTGGAAGGGAACTAATTAACCATCGAGTATTCGAGTGTCCGATGCTGAAGCTGATGTTAACAATGCTTTGCTTCTTTGAACTGTGTACAGAATCAGCAGAGAGAGAGAGAGAGAGAGCAAGAGAGAGAGAGCAAGAACCTTGGCCTGGATGCTACAATAGAACAATTAACTGCAAGAAATCCATAAGTGCGCGCGCTCGTAGCAACCACCTATTCAATGGAAGAAGAACAACTCGCAAGCACTGGTTGTGACTGCTGAAGCTGCTGATAGTGACGATTTTAGTGAAACGGGCCCAAAGCCAACTCTCCTCATGCTCTTCCGCACAAAGCCAGCTACAAAACTTCATTCCGTTCTTGTTTAGTACCACACCGCCTATTCAAGGAGCAAAAGGCCAGCTCAAATAGTCGCTCCACACCCGCTCACTCGCCGAGCCAAGTAGCGGTGGCTTGTCACCCGAGCGGGGGCGCGTAGGTGGTGCGGATGCCTGGTGTGGCGCTTTGTGCCTGGGCATGCGGTTGCATTCCGCGGCCCGCCCGTTCCAAGTTGCGTAGTGGGCTGCTGGCGCTTGGGCGTAGGTCCGGACGTCGCAGCCACCTGAAGTGGCGGGGACCACGTGAGGCTGGCTTCACAGAGCAGCGTAAACCGCCCGCTTCCAACGGTGGAAGGATTACGGGCCGCTGCACCGCAGGCCCGCTTAGGCACAGGTGCCCTCTTTGGCAGACTGCCAGCTTTTTTTCTTCTTGCCTTTTTTTTGTTTTTGTTACATACAAAAAGTAACAGATGCCCAAATGTATAGGTGCCTCTATGTACAGATGTCTTCTCTATACAGACATCTATTCAAGCCACCCCATGATCGTCTATATATATGTATCAACATGTACAGATTGAAGACTAATGAATGATAAGCAATCTTTCCCTCAAACACTTGTCTCAATATTCTCTCACAACACGTTATCAGTCACGTTTCTCTCCAAATCGAGCAACAAAAACACGCCAAACCATCTACACAAGTGCAAACAGAGACGAGAACCACATAGCATTCCTGGATGTTCTTGAATCAAGAAAAGAGGAAGGCGAAGCACGGCGCGTCCCGGCGGCCGGCGCTCAGCACGGAGGGGCACGGCCGCCGGCGAGTCGGCTCCCGACGCGGCGCGGCCGGCGCACGCGTCCTCATGGCGCGGTCCGCCGCGGCCCGGCCCGATGCTCCCCACGGCGCGGCAGGCTCGGCAGTGGCGCGCGGCGCCCGAGGCTTCCCACGGCGCGGCCGGCGCAGCATCCGACGGTGCGTGGCGGCCTTCCCGGCGAGGTGCGGTCGGCACGCGGCACGGCGCGGCACAACGCGGCCGGCGAGCCTGGCGCGGCGACGCAGCACCTGCGGCCAGTGGCCCGGAGCGGCACGCAGCCCAGCGCGGCACGGCACACACGCGACCAGCGGCTCCCGAGCAGGCGGCTCACGGCCGGTGACGCCCAAGCCCGAGGCGGCTCCCGGCCGGCGGCGCCCAAGCCCGAGGCGGATCCCGGCCGGCGGCGACCAAGCCCGAAGCGGTCCTCGGCCGGCGGTGACCGTGACCGGCGGCGCCCGGGGCGACGTTCTCCAGCCGGCGGCCCGGATCGGCGAGGTGGAGGCCCCGGCCCGGCCGGCGCCGCGCACCACGGCCTACCCGAGCCGGCGACCCCAGCGGCCGGCGACACCCGTGGCGGCCCGCGACGGCAGTGCCCGGCGCCCCGAGGCAGCGGAGTGCCTGGCGGCGGGGAGGAGGCGGCCGGCGGTGGCAGCGCCCCAAGCGGCCGGCGGCGGCGGCGCCCCCAAGGGCAGGCGGTGGCGGCGGCCCCTAATGGGCAGAGCGGCGGCTAGGGTTTGGGGGGAGGAAACCCTAATTCCTCCCCCCCCCCCCCCCCATTCCTTTTATATGGCTGCCCCAAAATGGGCATTTGGCCCATTAAACCCCACCTCCCCACATGGGCCAAAAGGCCGAACGGGCTTTAGCCCAGGTTTTCGGAATTTTACGTTTTCCCCCTCTAATTCGTGGAAAATGCAGAATTTTTATTTTGTATGTAACCTTGTATTGTACATATGTGTTTCCATGCAATGTATTATACATCAATTATTGCAATCAATCTTATGCAATTTAAATATTATGTTTTCTAGCTTACCATACAAGCACTTAATATTTTTTTATGCAAATGCTTTCGGTTGATTTTCTCTCATTTTGGAATAACACAAAGTTTCTTAACTTTGATATTAGCCATACACAAGGTAGTACCGTAGTACTACTGCGGGATTTATTCCTCAATGTGCGTACCCAATATCAAGTTTTGAAACAATTTGGTCTACACTTTTGGGTGACTACCTTTATTTATTTTCCAATTGGCCATACACAAGGTAGTACCATGGTACTACTGTGGGATTTCATCCTCAACGTGCGTACCCAATTTGATTATAAATTATACAAGGTCTACACCTAAGTGATTACCATGGTTATTTTTCACATTGGCCATACACAAGGTAGTATCAAAGTACTACTATGGGATTAGCATCCTCAAAGTGCGCACTCAATGTTGAAAAATGAATTAAAATAATGTTAATACCATTGGTGATTAACTTTGTTGTTCCACAATAGGAGAATGTCCCTTTATGTATTTCAAGTTTACCTTGATTACTTGCATTTCGCATTGCTTATTTAACATGGCCAAAGATTTTAACAAATCTGTGGCCCTACATATGTAGGCACAATGGCTACTAAAGAGTTTGAGGCTCTCGCTCTTGACGGCCACAACTTCCCCACATGGGCGATGGATCTCAAAGTGAGTCTATCGTTGCGCGGGCAATTGCAGCCCCTCAAGAGGGTGTAGCTCCTTTGGCTGAGCCTCTCAAGTACAATGCCTTATTTATCATAAGGTATCACATCCATCCTGATCTCAAGGTTGAGTATCTGATGGAAGAAGACCCACACGCTTTGTGGCTTGCTCTTCAAACACGTTATGAACAACAGAAAGCAGTCATCCTACTGGAAGCTGTCAATGCGTGGAACCACCTCCGCATACAAGATTTTAAATCTGTGGGAGAGTTCAACCATGCTGTTCATAAAATCAGTTCTAAACTAAAGTTTTGCGAGAAGGAACCATCTGATGCGGAGAAAATTGAGAAGACATTGTCTACCATGCTTCCTGCACAAATGATCCTTCAGCAACAATACCGTGAAAGAGGTTTCACCGTTTATTCTGACTTGATTAAAACATTACTTCAGGCAGAAAGGCATAGTGAGCTCCTACTTTGGAACTCTAATCTGCGCCTTTTGGGCACTAAGCCTTTGCCAGAAGTACATGCTAACACTCAGAACAAACCTCAAGGGAATGCTACTAACTCTAGCAATTCTGGAAACTTCAAAGGGAAGAACAAGCGCAAGAGTCAGCGTCAGTCTCGTGGTGCTAACAAGGGAAAGGATGTTTCTAAGTCGAAAACGAACAAGTCTAACACTTGTGTCAAGTGTGGCTGTTACAGCCATCCGACTGAGAAATGTCGCACTCCCAAGCACTTGGTGGCTTTGTACTTGAATTCCGTGGGACGAGGACGCTCCAATCAAGGACGTTCCAATCAAGGTGGACAATTTGAAGCACACTTCAACTCCCAATCTGATGTCAACATGGAAGAATTCCTCCAACCTGTCATCACTAAGCAAAATGCTCCTGGGTGCTCCTACTCCGCTCCTGCGGATGTGGGACCAAACAACACCAAGGCACTGCCTCCACTTGATGGGAACATTGATGATAAGGAGGATATGATCGTGGAGTACACTTCTAACGATCTGTTTGGAGACTTTAACTAGGCTCCTACACTTTGAGATACCTTATTTCATTATGCCTTAATTGTGGATGTTGTTTAATATAAATAATGTTGTCATCTATATTGTAAGCTTGTATGCTACAATCATATATCGAACACATTCGATATTATAAATAAAGTTTGTATGTATTCTATATATACCACTATAAGAATTTCATCAAATTCTTCTTTGTGTATATAGATTTTTGGAGTCAATCCAATCGAGGAGGAATTATGCCTTGTGGATAGTGGTACCACAAACTCTATACTTAGGAACACAAAATATTTCCTAACTCTTACTAGGAGGAAAGGAAATGTTTTAACCATCGCTGGACGCGATGCAACGATAGTAGGCTCTGGTCGCGCCTCTATCACTCTCCCTATGGGTACATAATTGGAAATTGAGGATGCACTCTTGTATCCCGATTCAACACGTACCCTACTTAGTTATAGAGATATCCGTCACAATGGTTTCCATGTTAAACCCAAAATGACAACAAAGAGGAATATCTCCTCTTAACCAACAACAACGGATATGGCACACAAGTACTAGAAAAAATTCCATCTTTACCCTCCGGATTGTACTATACATACATCACATCCGTTCAAACATATTGCGTACAAAGTAATTTTTCAAAACATTAACACATTCCAAACATGGCATGATCGCCTTGGCCACCCAGGCATTGGAATGATGAGGAAAATTATTAGCAATTCAATTGGTCATACATACCTCAAGACAAAAATTTCCGGAATCCTCAGATTTTGTGTGCACTTCCTGTGCTACCGGAAAATTGATTTTAAGACCCTCTTATCTTAAAATCAGAGCTGAACCACTTAAATTCCTTGAACGCATTCAAGGAGATATATGTGGTCCTATACAACCATTGTGTGGACCGTTCAGGTACTTCATGGTTCTAATTGACTCATCTACTAGATGGTCACACGTGTGTCTTTTATCCACACGAAACCATGCATTTGCTAAGTTAATTGGTCAAATTATCCAATTACGAGCACATTACCCTGAATATCGAATTCAATCAATTTGAATGGATATTGCTGCTGAATTTTCATACCATGCCTTCAATGACAATTGTATGGCTCTTGGGATACAAGTTCAACACTCTGTTCCATATGTCCATACACAAAATGGTTTAGCAGAATCTCTTATCAAGAGAATCAAGCTCATTGCAAAACCATTATTACAGAATTGCAACTTACCAACATCATGTTGGGGTCATGCAGTTTTACACGCTGCTGACTTAATCCAATTGCGTCCAACTGCTTATCATAGCACTTCCCCGCTACAATTACTACGTGGAAATCCATCAGATATTTCCCATCTGCGAAAGTTCGGTTGCGCTACATACGTACCGATCTCACCACCGCAGCGTACCTCAATGGGACCTCACAGGAAACTTGGGATCTATGTTGGGTATAAATCTCCGTCAATCATAAAATACCTCGAGCCCCTAACAGGGGACCTGTTTACGGCCCGGTACGCTGATTGCATATTCAATGAGGAACATTTCCCGGCATTAGGGGGAGACAACAAGTACCAAACTGAATGCCAGGAAATTAATTAGAATGTTCAACGCATTCCTACCTCAGACCCACGTACCAGAGAGACTGAACTTCAAGTTCAGAAACTCACTCATTTGCAAAACATTGCAAATAACCTGCCAGATGCATTTACTGATTATAAGGGTGTCACAAAATCCTATAATCCTGCCAGAAATGTACCTGAAAGAGTGGAGGATCAACCTCAACAGTGCACTCAAATACTGATCCTGGGACATCGGAATACCCCGACTCAAATGTTTTGGGAAATAACATTGAGTCATCAGGGGTCCAAGAAATTTCCACAAACTATACTGATTCTGGAGAATCATACGATCGTAAGACTACATTTGTCGACATTTATTTCTCCACAACAATTGCAAACAACCTTCAAAATGATCCAGATACTAAGACCATGGCAGAGTGCAAACAGCGCTCGGACTGGATTCAATGGAAGGATGCAATTCAAGAGGAGTTAGCCTCGCTCAAGAAAAGAGATGTATTCACCAATGTGATACATACACCTCCCAAAGTATTCCCTGTCGGTTTCAAATGGGTTTTCGTCCGCAAACGGAATGAAAACAATGAGGTGGTGAGATACAAAGCAAGGCTTGTAGCACAAGGGTTCACGCAGAGACCCGGCATTGATTTCAATGAAACTTATTCTCCAGTAATGAGTGGAATAACATTCCGATACTTAATCTCATTGGCAGTTAAAAATCATCTATCTTTTCAGTTGATGGATGTAGTGACTGCATATCTTTATGGGTCACTTGATTCGGACATATACATGAAAGTTCCCGATGGAATTTCAATTCCGAATCCGACTTTATACGGCTTGAAACAGTCGGGTAGAATTTGGTACAACCGACTAAGTGAGTTCCTAACCAAAAAGGGATACTCCAACAATGATGATTGTCCATGCGTATTCATCAAAAGATCCTCAACACACAGGATATAGATGAAGCACGTAATCATCTTATGACGGAATTTTGAAATGAAGGATTTGGGTAAAACCAAATTTAGCTTAGGTATACAACTTGAGCACCTTCATACATGCATCCTAGTGCATCAATCAGCCTATGTCCAGAAAATATTGGAGAAATTCAATATGGACAAATCATATCCATCGAAAACCCCCATGGTTGTTCGATCTCTCGACAAGGACAAAGATCCATTTAGACCCCGAGATGACAATGAAGAGTTATTGGGACCCGAGGTTCCATATCTCAGTGCCATCGGAGCGCTTATGTACCTTGCAAACTGCACCCGGCCGGATATTGCATTTGCGGTAAATCTACTTGCTAGACATAGCGCTACTCCAACCAAAAGACATTGGGTAGGAATGAAGCATATCCTTAGATATCTTCAAGGCACTAAAGATCTCGGTCTATTCTTGCAGAAGAATAAAAATGTGGATTTAGTAGGATATACAGATGCTGGCTATTTATCAGATCCCCATAATGCCAGATCTCAAACAGGCTTTGTATTTTTACACGGTGGAACAGCCATCTCTTGAAAGTCTTCGAAACAGACTCTAGTGGCTACATCCACTAATCATTCTGAAATAATTTCATTATATGAAGCATCACGTGAATGTGTATGGCTTCGCAGAATGATTAACCACATACAACAATCATGTGGTATAGGTGCTATTGCATCACCTACCATTATTTACGAAGATAATGCTGCTTGCGTTGTCCAAATGCAAACGGGTTACATAAAGAGCAATATCACAAAACATATTGCACCTAAATTATTTTACCCACATGAATTGCAAGAGAGTGGGGAAATAAATATTCTGCAAACTAAGTCTTGTGATAATCTCGCGGACTTATTCACCAAGTCATTACCAATTTTCACATTCCAAAAATGTGTTCATGGAATTGGTATGCGAAGACTACGTGATTTGCAGATATCAGGGGGAGAAATCTCCCAAGATTTAACCCGTTCAATATAAATATTGTACTCTTTTCCCTTTATGAGTTTTTCCTCTAAGGTTTCTCATTAAGGTTTTTAATGAGGCAATATGACAACATAATCATAAATGTATTATATCTCTATTTTCCCCACAGGGGTTTTTAAGGAGATATAATCATATATATGCCATATCAAATTTTCTCCTTAAATTTTCCCATTGGGTTTTAAAGGAGTTTTTCATGGCATATCTACTTTATAGGTTCTCCTCATATTTTTCCCTACAGGGTTTTGGAGGAGTTTTTTTCCAAGATGATGAATCAAGATGATCATATGAAGATACATTGGTCAAGGGGGAGTGTTACATACAAAAAGTAACAGGTGCCCAAATGTATAGGTGCCTCTATGTACAGATGTCTTCTCTATACAGACATCTATTCAAGCCACCCCATGATCATCTATATATATGTATCAACATGTACAGATTGAAGACCAATGAATGATAAGCAATCTTTCCCTCAAACACTTGTCTCAATATTCTCTCACAACAGTTTTTTCAGATTATTTTTTTCACAACTGTAGTGGGGATAAAGTTCGTTTGTGCAGTGTGACTTGCGATCTATCTCGATTCTGAACTCGTTTGAGCTGACGACGCTATTCACTGGGTCTCGCTGTTGGTGTTGTTGCTGCTCGTGATGTTGTTGTTGCTGTTATTATTTGCGGAGTGTGTATAGGCCGCGTTCTGGCTGCCTTAGCGATCGCCTCCCTGAAGTTCGGGTCCGGGGTGATCGCCGTCTCTGCACTGATTGTGTCGGCCAGAGGGCCCGGTAGGCCGATCGACGACCTTGGCTGCACTGCACAAATTGCATGGCATCCGTCGAGTCGGACGACATCTGCAGCCCAAAGAACTTGGAACGCCCGGGGTGGAACAGCGAAGGCCGGGGCTGCCCTACTGTGAGGTCGAGCGGGAACGGCGTGGAGGCCGAGATGGTGGCCATGCGTTGAGGTTGTACTCCTTTGATCAAGAACTTAATTAGTCGTGTATGGTTAGTTTTCCGATCTGTTGGTGCTTATATATATTCCTTCGCAGGCGACACGCTGATATCCAGCAGAGCCAGGCATCGTGATATCATTAGCATCTCGTATTAGCCTAAATGGAACACTTAACTAGTGGTTCGACAACACTAAATAGGCCCGAGATGTATTAGCACGATAGAACGTTTGTTTCTTCCCTTCCAACGCTAACGTGTACTCTGGACGCTCATCGTCCATCGAAGTCCGTATATAGGCGAAGGAAACCATCAAGGACCATACTGAAGGAGTTTTTGGCCCATTAAGTTCCAACAGATTTTCGGCCTAGGAAATAAAATTTGGCTCATCAAGGTCAGCAATTCTTGGCATGACAAAAAAGATTAGATTTAGAAATAAGTTAGGCAAGATGTCATTAATAAAAGTTTATGAAAATGGTTAAAAAATAAAATTGTTCAGTTGAATGTCAGTTCATAATCCTAGTTTTTTTTCGTTGAAAACTCTCTTTGTTGAGGAAGGGTGATCATTATTCTATTAGGACTTAGAGAGGAGCGCTACGAGGATTATTAGATTACTCTTAATAGGATTAGCATTTCTATTCTCACTTCGAAGGAGGACAAAGGGGATTTATTTAAGGATTTTACTTAAGAATTTGTATGGAAATCAAATTATTATTATTTATAGATTTTACTTTGGAATTTGTATGGAAATCAAATTGCAAATTTTCTTTTAGTTTCTATTTTGAATTTCAATTTTTTTGCTGAAATTCATATATAAATCCAATTGCAAAATTTTCTTTAATTTTATTCTAAATTACAATTATTTAGGGATTTTACTATGGAATTTGTATCGGAATCAACAATAACAACAATAAAAGTCTTTTGTCCCAAATAAATTAGGGTAGGCTAAATTTATATTGAAATCAAATTGCTAATTTTACTTTATTTTGTATTATATTTATTTAATGATTTTACTTAAGAATTCGTATAGAAATCAAATTACTAATTTTATTTTATTTTTGTTCTGAATTTTAGTTTTTCTGAATTGTACTTAATATGGACTCTTTCTTTTAATTTAGAAAGTTGTAGTATGGACCCATGATGATCAACATTATAGTTCTTTCTCTTTTTTCTACTGATTAACATGGCAATATTTTATATGCCTTGAGAGCAAACGTAGTGGCTTCTTTTGCTTCTGTTTTGATAATATAGTAGATGTCTAAGTGATAACAAGATAAGTTTTGTAGGAACCACATGAATGTCTGAACAACTATATACCAGAAGCCAATAACACACAAATGTCTGATAGTCACAACCGAAATCGGTACCACAATTCACGAGCAGTCTAGTAGTAAAAACAAGTAGGGAAAATATTGATAACACAAGTAGTTGAGGTTGCAAGGATCCCTTGGCTTCCTTTATTCATGAAACAAAAACAAAAAGCAGCAATCCTTCGCCCCAAGCCTTGAGCAGCCAATAATTGGAGAGGATCGATGATGCTCCATGTATCCCTTCCCTTCTAAAACATTTTTCTGCCAGTATGACATGAAGATGATAAAGCAAACATATGTCATGTTAAGATGATAAGGTGAAGATCAAACTAGTACTCGAATATTAGCTACCAGTTGAAGGCACTTACATCTCCAGTCATACTAGCAGCGATCAGCAGTCTCGGAGAGAATACCGCCACCGCAAACCTCGAATTCTAGAACATTGGCGCAACAACATTAGGAACTCAGGGGTGATTTCCCGAAAGCCTAGATATTGGAGGGGAATGAGGAACTCGATGCCAATTGGGACCTCCGTTATGTTGTTGAGATTGGCTAGTGTTAATCTTTCCAGTCTCGCCATGGCATCTTGTTCTATCTCCAGTCGCTTCAGATTAGGCATGTCTCTTAACCAGAGAATCTTTAGATTGGGAAACCACCCGGAGAGAAATACCAGCTGCTCTCCGGTGTATGCTCTTGTTAATCGTAGGTCCGACAAATTAGACAATCGAGAAAGGGATGGCAAGGGGTCTTGTCTCGATCGGGACCAATATAGACGCAATTCATACAAACATTGATTAGCCGCATGTTGGAAGAGAGGAGACTCCCCCAACGTGCCTTCCGCTAACCGTCCTCTCAAGAATAGTCTTTGAAGGTTAAGAGGTAGGGGGTTCAAATCATTCAGCTCGAGAGCCTCGTCTTCATCGCTTGCCACAATATACAAGTTGGACAGAAATTGCAACTGAAGTAGAGACTTGCATAGGTGTCCGCAGTAGATTCCCTTCACATTCCATACCCTGATGCTTCTCAGTTGCCTCATCTCCCCCAAATGTCTGATAGACTCATCATCCGCTTCCAGTCCTTGTAGCGTCTGCAGGCTTGTCAGGTTCCCGAGACTCATGGGGATGTGCACACCAGTACAGCAATGAAAATCTCTCCAGGATGCATCGTGTAGTTTCTCAGCAAACAAGTGCCTAAGCTTCTTCAACTTCACAATCCCTCTTGGCAGCTCCCGTATGTCAGATGCAGCAAGGTCCAGTGTCAACAGATTAGATAGCTTTTCAATAGACTTGGGGAGGAGCTTCACCTTTGAGCCACGCAAACCCAGGTGGCGCATATTGAATAGATTACCAATAGCACTTGGAATTGTCTTAATGGGTACTCCACTTAACTCTAGGATCGACATATACCTGGAGTTCTGTATTACTGAAGATAGAATAGTGGACGATGGGATATTCTTGTCCAACGCAATGATAGAGCGAAGGCGGTACACACCTAAAACAGACTGATAAAGATCCTTATGGGATTTGTGTATTACCACTCGGCGTTCATCATTCTCCTCGAGGGATCTCCCATGTTTACCGTCCTCATACACAACACCAAAGCATGCTCTCCGACACAACTCTACTGCCAACTCACGTACGACGTCATGCATTCTGAATGATTTTATCCTACCAAATGAGTTCCTTTCAATAAGTTGCAGCACGTTCCTGTGAACCAATTCTTTTAGATAGCCTTCTGCCACTTCCTCCAGTGTGCTTTCACCCTTATTCTCGATGAATCCCTCTGCTATCCACAACCGTACAAGTTTTTTCCTTTTAAGAGGACAGTCCTCTGGGAACAAGCTGCAGTATAGGAAACAACTTTTCAGGTACGTCGGAAGGTATATGAAGCTCAAGAGCAGAACATTCCTAACATGGTCCAGCCTTGGATTATTGATTATCTCCCAGCTGAGCTGGTCATTAATTCTTCTCCATTCTTCCGCAGTTTTGTCACGCACAAACAAGAGGCTACCAACAGAGACAATAGCAAGAGGCAGGCCTTTACACTTGCCAACTATTTCCTCGGACAGTGCATTCAGCTCCGCAGGACATTCATGGTTTGTATCTCTCGGAAAGGCCTTTTTACAAAATAGCTCCCATGACTTCTCTCTTGGTAAAGTTTTTAGAGATAGGACACGTCCCTTGGAAGCAAGCTTGGCAGCATCACCTTCCCGTGTTGTGATTACCAGCTTACTTCCCTTGTCATTACGAACAAGTGCTCCAGACAAGTCACTGAATGCTTCTGGAGTCCAAACGTCGTCCAATATGATCAAGTACTTCTTCTGCTCTAGAAAACTCTTCAGTGTCTCTTCAAGGCCTGTGGCACCCATGGTGGCAATGTCAGTTGGAACATCCTCTTTATCTTTGAAAAGCTCCTCAATTAATTTCCTCAGAACATCTTCTCTGGAATAAGTTTGAGAGATGGAGACCCAGGCGTGGCATTCAAACTCTTGCCTCGCCTTCTTGTAGACATTTGCAGCTAGAGCTGTTTTACCAAGCCCTCCCATCCCATGTAGCGCTATAACTGAGAGTTCGAACCCACCATTTTCCAGCCACTGCATCAGTACTTTCCTATCATCATCTACCCCGACAAGATCTTCGTCGCTGATGGAACGTGAAGTGGTTGCCAGATGCTGGGACCTCTCAACAATGTAACTTGAGTTATCACTGGCATTCCCACCTGTCACTGTCGAAACCCATCGGTCTTTGGCCTGAAACAGGTGCACAAGGTTGACCTCTGCTTCCTTAACCAATGAAGCTACCCTGTTTAGAGAGAGCAGAACATTCGGTCGCTTAAGTCCTTTCTTCAGATAGGTACTCCATCCAGTGTCATGTTTCTGACCAACAAAATGCAAATACTCATCCACGATGTCCTCGATCCCATGTACAAGAACTCGCACCTCCTCCACCCAGATTTCATATGTCTGGTTGTTGCGGTTGCGTACATCCATTCGACAAAGAAACTCATGCATCAATCGGAGCTCCCTCCTGGTGCGGCCCATGCTACCTTGAAGCTTTGTTAGCTGTGTAACGAACTTTCTGTACTGCGAACTAGCTTGGTTGATTGCTTCATTCCCTAGAGCAATGCCAATCTTCTTCACAGCTAAAAGAATCACAGCCTCAGCCATTGCTCTTCGAGTTTGGGCAGCTAGGTTGCACAGCAGGGTAGCCTGGGTATAACCTGAAAAAATGGAGAAAGGTACATTGTGATAAGAGTGTCGTACTCACTGATAGCGGAATGACTTCACGCATTCAAGAGTTTCTATAGATACCCATCAGTATATATAACGTTTACATGAGCAATCAGCTCTGATTAACCAAAGATGGAGATCCATGCCTTAATTAGTGACAAGCTAGCTTTGGCAAGTTGGATTTCCGGGTATTGCATGACATCAAGGGGCACTCATGTGTGGATGGCGAACGTGCATGCCGCGCATGGTACCATTCAGGCTAGGATTCGTATCCTCTGACTTTGCGTTGTAATGGTACCGTGACATTAGATGAATCCAGACCATCTGATGAAAAAGGAGGGAACAAAATGCCCTCGATAATGCAGTATTTACTGTAGCACCTAGAAAATACTGTGATGTTTTTTAAACTAGCTAATCTAGCGTATTGGTTTGGTAAATGAATGAATGAGATTCATCTAATGTCGCGGTACCATTACAACGCAAAGTCAGAGGATACGAATCCATTCAGGCTAACCCCCCCCAAAGCAGGGTGGACGACATTCAAGCTGGAGTAGAACTCAGAGAAAACAGCCATCGGTAGTCCCTTGGTGAAGATGTCGGTGTGCTACAAAGATGTCGAAACATGTAGAACACGGACGTCACCAAGAGCAACCCATTCGCACATGAAGTGGAGATCAATCTCAACATGCTTAATATGCTAGTGTTGGATGGGGTTGGTGGAGAGGTAGACGGCACTAATATTAGTCTTTTGGGGGAGAAGGCTCAATACTATTTATAAGTCTATTGCTTTAGGGCTTGCATATGGCAACCCATGGATTTAATTGTGTTCAGCCCATTTGGACCTGGGCCCAAAGAGTAAACCCGATTGGACCTAGGTATGTGGCCAGTGTCCGATCTAACAATTGATATCAGAGCCTAGGTGCCTAATATCTCCTTGGATTTCATGGTTGAGGAAGTACACAATCGATGCATGAGGGGGAAAATATTGGGAATAATCCCACATCAGTTATGGAAAGAAAAAAGGCATAACTTATAAATGTGAGGGAGATCTCGCCCATTAGACTAGTCTTTTGGAAGGAGAAGGCTCGATACTGCTTATAAGTCTATTTCTTTAGGGCTTGCATGCGGTAGCCCATGGGCTTAATTGTGTTCTGCCCGTTTGGACCTGAGACCCGAGGAGTAAACCCGGTTAGACCTAGATATGCGACCAGGGTTTGATCTAACAACTTTCAGATGAGTAAATGTTAAGTACTATCGGGCACTAGCCAAGCTATAGTACTCAGTAGGGTTGGCAACGAGGGCGCCACTTGGTGCCGTTCGTTTGGAGCTAGTGTCATGGGTGTGCTGTAGCGGTTGTAGGTATGCATACCAACATGATTAAGAATATACTACCACTGAGAGAGGAACATCCCATGAGGAGTATAGGTGATAGATATACCAAGAAAGTGATGGAGTTCACCAAGATCCTTGAGTGAAAACTCATAGGGTAGGCCAATGGTGATCCAACGGAGGAGATCCGTGGAGGAACCGGTGAGGACGATGTCGTCAACATAGGGTAAAAGATAGGCAACATGAGATTCTCGGGACAAAATAAAAAGAGAGGGGTCAGCTTTGGAGTCGACAAAGCCAAGTGAGAGAATATGCAAAGCAAACCGGCTGAACCAGGCGCACGGTGCTTGCTTGAGGCGATACAATGATTTGTTGAGATGACGGACATGGTTAGGTTTAGAAAGATCAGTGAAGCCGAAGGATTGTTGATAATACATTGTCTCAAAAAGGGTGCCATGGAGGAAGGCATTGTGGACATCCAACCAATGAACCGGCTAGTCGTGAGAAAGAGTGACCGAAAGTATAGAGTGAATGGTGGCTAGTTAATGACCGGTCTAGAGATTTCATCATAATTGATACCCGATTATTGAGAAAAGCCACGGAGTACAAAGCTCAACTTTGTACCAGTCAAGAGAGCCATCGGGCTTGAGTTTTTGATGAAAAACCCATTTGCCAGACATGACATTGGACTAGCTAATGTAGCAGTGTTGGGCCGCTTAGTTTCGTATTTTCCTTGATATCTATTCTAGCATGACTATCCTGTGAAATGAAGCAAGTGATGCATTAATGCTTTCTGCTACTAGCATAGCTGTATGCATGAAGAGAAATAGATAGCTAGAGTTATTGAGTACGCGGTAAGAAAGATGGATCACAACTAAGGAAATGGTAAGCATAGCCGGTCGACTATTCCATTGCGCTCTTGTCAACCCAAAGTTTCCCCTTACGTCTTATAATTTATAAGTTATTTGAAGTTCACATTAGTTGAGATCAAATTTTAGGCTTGCAATCCATATTTGCGCAACATTAAAATTAAGCATAAAAGGTATCAATACTAAATCAAACGAAAAATGGCAAGCCCGGACACCTAGAGGAGATGGACAATAATGAGAATTCGGCATATGCTTGTTTTTGAAAGTTTATTGCTTACTGGCTTGCTGTCTCTGGACTATTTACTTTTGTTTTAGAGTGTGCGGTGCTGCAGGTGTATTAAAGATTGGGGGCAAGAAAGTACAGTTACAACTACATCGAGAAAAACTAGTGAATGGTATATCGTTTTGACGGTATACCATTCCTCCTCTCTCTCTCATGCTCCTTCTCACTCCCTCCCTCTCGCTTCCATCCGCCACTCCCTCCCTCCTCGCCACTGTCATCCCCTCACTCTTCTTCGCCGCCGGAGGGAAATCCGGCCCCCACTACAGGTTCACCCTTCCCACTGGACATAGAAGGAGGTTGGTGGGTGGCGGTGGCCTGACAGTGGGCAGTAGCGGGGGTGATGGATAGGGTAGAGGGCAGTGGGTGGATCCAGAGAGTGGTGGCAGCGGCGGCTGTGATAGTTAGGTTGAGCGAGGCGGCACGGCGAGGAGGGGTCTGGAGGCTGTGTGGCGAGACGGCGATGGCGCTGCCGGCCATAGGTGGTGGTGGAGGTTCCAAACAGTATAGCGTGTCGTACATGGCGCCCTTGAGCTCCCTCACCCACCCCTGTACGCTCTGGTCGGTGATGTTCCTCCTGTTGGCGTCGGCGAGGAAGTTCTTGAGGTCCCCAAGCTTGACGCCCATCCTGTCGATCTCGCCGAAGACATCGAGCGGCATGGCCACCTCTTCTCTTGCCATCTCGGTGAGCATGTTTTGGAGGTAGGATGCAAAAGCATCCAGCACCACCGCCATTACTTCAGATTTACTACCTGCCTTTTGCTGAATCGAAGTTAATCCAAACATCATATGTCATTAGTTTTGGCTAAAGATTTTACGTACCAATGCTGAAAATCGAAATACATGTCACCAAGGAAGAACAATACTAGCAATCGTTATACCGGAAGCTATCCTCTTTGTTACATTTCTTAGATGAAAAGACGGGCATTAATTTCTAACAACAAGACAGAACTATAAAAAATTGCAAATCTGACAAAATTTTAACCATGAGAGCAAAGGCAAAGCTCGGAGATCAAAAAATAGGGGAGCTAGAGCTTGCAAGATAGACAGAGGGAGCCAAAATTACGCACGTACCTTGCCTTGCCTTGGGATGGAGAGGCGGACGGGTCTGCAGGACTTGCTCCAAGAGCAACTCAGATATTTGTGCATGCGTTGTTCAGTACGCCTATTATTAAAGGTTTCAACCGCTAGCTAGTACTAGTACTGTTGCTAAATAATGAGCGCGTAAAATTTGGTGAGATGTCATCGTAGCAGTCAGTGATCTAAACTGTAGCTCCTCCATGGGTGCCGCTCGGTTGTTTTTAAAATAAGTTGGTTTATAATTAAAATTATACTATAGCTGATTAAAATTATACTGTAACTGATAGTGATTTATTTAATATAAATAAAATTTTTAAAAAATAAAAAATAAAAAATATGTTAGTCCATCACGAACAATATAAACAAATATAGAAAAAAGAACCGGTAAAAAAGCTCAAGAAGAACTCAAAAAATTAGAAAAACAAAATTTACAAATAATAAAAAAATAAACTAGAAATTAGAAATTCAAACTGAGATAGGTAGGACTATGATACTACTCCTGCCTCCAAGCCGAAGGTCCGGCCGGCATACTCATGCTTTTTATATAGTTTCACTTCTTCAAAGAGAAATAAGCAGGATTAGTATAGAATCGTTTAGATCTTGTTTGGATGGTTCAAAATCTCGATCCGTTCACCAATATAAATATTAGATTTTTCACTCCTCTTATTATTATTTTGTTCTAGAGATAAAATAGATATCACAAGTATATCATATATCTCACTCCTCTCGCTCTTATCATACGTATACATCCCTCCTTTATTTTTTTACCGTTCGTCTTTTTCTTTTAAAAATAACTTCTTTCAAACATTACTATTTATTTTTAGATAAAAATCACAAGTCATACCAAAATCCATATAAAAACCAATAAAAAGCCCCTTAGGGCATGTTCTTTGTGACTTCTAAAAGCAATTTTTGGTTTTTGTTATATTACCTAACTTTTAAATGGAGTATTTTCTCAAAATGGAGTCTACAAGTTAATTTTAGTATACATTAAAAACCTAACATCCGTACTAGCCAAAATCACAAACACGTATCTCTCTGTAATATCTATCATAAACAACTAAAATTTCAATATTTTAGTCAAAAACTATATACCGCAGATATAAAAAAATAGGCCCTAATCTCATGTCTCCTGAGTCCCAGAAGATTTGAGTACGAGTAGCATGTGTCACCTTTCTCGTAATAATCGATAGGTGGCTTTAGTTTGCACGGTCTTTTTTTACGCAACCACTTTTATAACCTATTTATGTTAGCTTCTGATAGCTTTTTAGCTACATCTGATTAATAGAAATAGTTAAAAAAACGGCTAATAAATAGTAGTATAATATAAAAAAGATGATACAATAAAGGCACTTATAACATTCGAACTATTATGTTACTTATGAAATTATGATATAATAAAATACAAAGTATATTATAATATGTGAAAGCAAAAAATAGGTACTAATAGAAGTAGCTTATAGAAACTGAGCCGTTTGTATTGACTTTTGCTTCTCAATATAAACATGCCTTAACCTTTCTAGGTTTAAAAAAATGTTTTAGGCTTTTCTGCATTTCGAGCTGGCAAGTTTTAGGGGGCACTCAGCTCGACTTAAATAAGTTAGCTTATAGCTTATTTTGTACTGTACCTGCTGATGGTTTTTTAGCATAATTAAATTTAAAAAATTTAAAATAAAAAATAGATTAGCCTATCACGAATAATACAAATAAATACGAAAAAAGGAAAAGGCGAAAAAGCTAAAAAAAAGTCAAAAAATCAGAAAAAAAATAATATTAAGAAATAGTAAACTAGAAGCTAAAAGCTGAAGTCAAAATAAATAGGTCTTAAGTGTAGGTTATTAACACCTATATTATCTCTGTCTAATCAGAAAATACAGATAAAATTTATAAGCTACATTAAGAAGCCATCCTAAGGCCCATCTGACCGACTGTCCGGACTTGCAGAGCCGAGTTAGGGCCTGTTCTTTATGGCTGCGGCTTATGGCTTTTGGCTGCGGCTTTTGGGTTGTTTGTGTGAGAGATTATATAGAGTAACAGAAACTCGCATGTGGTTTTTGAAGATATAAATGAAGTCAGTAAAGTATGTACTACAATTAACTAATAGATCTTATCTTTAAAAGATACTTCATTTAAAAATTAAGTACTATAGAAAAACTAAAAAACATCTTTTAAAAACTGATAAGAACATAACCTTAACTCCATTGAATGTCTTAACTCCATTGAATGGGTTAGAGTGTTAATAAGCTCTGCTCGATTGGGGCCCAGTTAGGCACACATGCTCGGCATGTGCACACCTTTCCAGCTGTCTTCAGCTTTTCACGTTCGCGACGTTCCGTCGACGAAGGAAAAATTATGGCATGTGGAGGAATTCTTTTGTTAGATACAAGAGGCAAGCTGTAACATGATGAATTCTAGATAATTCTAAAAATAGTAAAACTTAAAAAAAATTGCATGCATCTTATTCCTTTAGCTTTTATTAGAGTTTGTTTGGAAAAACAAGTTATGAACACAGATTTTTTAAAAGGAAAAATATGAAATTGATAGAATTCAATTTGAATTCAAAATCGAATATAAAAAGATGATCTATAAAATGGTATGAAAGAATTCAAAGCAGAAATCAATTCAAAAACTCAAGAATAAGTTTATGGCACTGAGAATACAAAATTGAATACTTTTGAACTCTTTTCTGAAAATTACCGAATTAAAACAATGACATTCTAGTGAAACAGACACCTCCAAAGATTTTTTTTTGAGAAAAATCTAAGGTAGATAAAATTCTAAAGATTCCTCAAACTTCTCAGTTGAGCTGAATACTCTTTCTTCTCTTAACCATTTCTGTTTTCCATCTACAAAACGTATTATTGAAAAGCCGTATTCTCTCTGTCTATTAAAAACACGACGCTGATGAATGTGACTAGGCCCCACCCATCAAGACGCCATTTCTTCGCTCGCCGACGCGTTGGGCCCGTGCATCAGAGGTCGTTGTCCATCTCTCACGCTCATGCCAACTCCGCCATGGCCGTGCCGCTAGGTTTTGACGTAGCGCCCATAGCCTCGCAACTGGCCATGCCTATCTATCACCTCGACATGACTCATCTCTTCCCACTTATCTTCTTCGTGCGTCGTGCTTCGTAGAGTGTTGGTCTTAGTTCTTCTATTTGTTACTATTAAATAACAAGTATAAAGGACATAACTTAAAAGTAAAAAGTCCTTTACCTCACAAGCTAGTTTTTAAAGATAAAAAAAATCCTTATCATCTAACAAGTGGTATCAAAGTCTAATTCTATATAGCTAGCCAGATCAAAGCTAGAAAATAGTTCAGAGGTTAAGCACCCTCCGTGGTTACAAAAGGAATGCATACTCGTACATGTGAGGCGGCGCTCAAATCGGCTTCGGCTTCCGGCTGAAATTGCCCTGTAATAGCTGTTAATTTTTTCTGAGAAAAATTATAGCGTCATGGATAATGCAAAAGAATACGGGAAAAAAGAAAAGTGAAAAAAAGTCGAAAAAAAGTTAGAAGCAAAAGCCATTTAGAAAAGTGAAAAGTCAAGAAAAGTCACAAAAGTGAAATTAGAAGTTGCTGTGTTTTAAGTGGCTTGAGAAAAAAAATTATAGTGTCATGGACTATAAAAAAAATGGGAAAAAAGAAAAGTCGAAAAAAAGAAGAAGAAGCAAAAGCCATTTAGAAAAGTGAAAAAAGTCGAAAAATCACAAAAGTAAAATTAGAAATCGATATATTTTAAATGGCTTCTGATCTAAATAAATTAAAAACTAAAAAATTATAAGTTAAAAGTCACTTGGAATGGGATCTCAATATGCCGAGTGTTAATAGAGCTCTGCTCGATGGCAGCCAGACCCACAGCCCAGATGTTCAATGGCAAGGCCAAGCTCACTGACACCTCATGCAAATACGTACACCTTTCCAGCTGTCTGGAGCTTTTCACGTAGGCCGACCGCCACCAGCTGCACTGTAAAATTTTCTTTTGCTTCCTGCCACTAGGTGGCAGGCCATGCCTAGCGCCCAGTAGCCAGGTGGCAGATGATTAGACCCAGCCAATAGTACTTAATCATTCGTTTAATTATATGTCTACTTAAATAATTTTTATAAGTAGTAAAGTGATACAAAAAATTACATAAAAATTATAAAACATAGAACACTGTATCAGGAAGCTCTACAAAAAATTTTGTAATTTTTTATGATCATTTGCTACCACTAAAAAGTTTTAGAGTTACGCATAACTATTTAATTGCCTAGTTAATTATACGTCATTCCAAGAATTTTTAGAGGTAGTAAATAGCCTCAAAAATTTTTAAAACAATTAGACAATATACAATATTCCTCAAAAAGCTGGACAAAAAAATTCATAATTTTTTACCTCATTTGCTATATTTACAAATTTAAAAATGTTAATTACGAATTTGGCATGTAATTAAATTAATGTTTAAGTTAATCTGAACAAACCTGTCCAATTTTAACAGCATAGAATTTTCAGAAAATTACATAATAACTATTACTGCATCAGAAGACTTTATATAAAATTTTGTAATTTTTGAAACTCATTTACTATATGTAAAAACTAGTAAAATATCAAAATTTTATTAATTTTTGAGCAACATTTGTCATTGATAAAATTCTCCAAAAATTACATTGTTAGGAACATTGTGTCAGGAGGCTGTACATAAATATTTGTAATTTTTTGAGCTCATTTGTATATTTAGAAATTCGAACAAACACTAAATGGAAAAAAAATTATGTAGGTAATTAGGCTGGCTAATTAGCCGGACTAATTACTTATCGCCTGGTGCTAGCCTGCCGCCTGCTCTCTGCGCGACAGGCCGCCTGTCGCCTAGCCCCCGGGCGGCAGGCGCCTAATGTCGGCGACAACGCCACGCGTGATGGAAAAAATGACATTTTTGTCAATACGTCCTGTGTACTACTATTTTTATAAATACAGTGCGAAATAGTGCCAAAAGTAGCTTTGATTCGCAAGCCGAAGGTCCGGTCAACATATCTCATGCTTTTTATATGGTTTTTCACTTCTTCAAAGAGAAATAAGCATGATTAGTATAGAATTATTTAGATCTTATTTGGATGGTTCAAAATCTCGATCCATTCACCTATCTAAACAAGGCATTAGAATCCGTTCGTATTAGTTTCTACTTAAAAAAATCAATACGAATACCTCGCTTCTTTTCTGGTCTCACTACTGTCTCGCTCTGAAGATAAGATAGGGGTCATAGGTGTATCATGCATCCTACTCATCTCAATCTCATCACGTATATACATCCATCCTTTACTTTTTTTTTACCGCTCGTCATTTTCTTCTAAAAATAACTTTTTTCAAACATTATTATTATTTTAGATAAAAACATAAGTCATACCAAAATCCGTATAAAAACCAATAAAAAAGCCCCTTAGTCTCATGTCCCCGAGTCCCATAAGATTTGAGTACGAGGAGCATGTGAGTCTCCTTTCTCGTAATAACTGATACGTGGCTTTAGTTTGCATGGTTTTTTTAGGCGATCAACATGGCTGCAGCTACAGTGCTGTGGGCTTATTTGTCACTATTTATAAGTTTCGTCTTTTTCTGAATTTTTAGCTTTTTGTTGAGCTTTTTTGCCGGTTCTTTTTTTTTTCCCGTATTTGTTTGTATTATACGTAATGGGCTAACATATTTTTTATATTTTTAAAATTTTTTAAATTTAATTATGCTAAATAAGGCTCTGTCAGCTACAGTGCTTTTTTTCAGCTAACTACAGTGTTTTCAGCCATAAGCCATGAGCTTTTCAGCCGAACCGATCACCCCCATTAGCTTCTCTTGATAACTTTTGGCTACATCTAATTATAGAAATGGTTAATAAAAATAGCTAATAAATAGTAGTATATTATATAAGAAAGATGGTATAATAAAGGCACTACAACATTCAAATCACTATGCTACTTATAAAATTATGATATAATAAAATATAAAGTAATGAATAGTAGTGACGGATAGAAGTGACTTGTAGAAACTAGAGTGTTTATATTAGTTTCTACTTCTAAAAGCAGAAGCTAATATGAACTAGGCTTAGCTTTCCTGGGTTTAAAAAAAATATTTTAGGCTTTTTTGCAATTCTAACTGGCAAGTTTTAAGGGCGCTCAGTACTGCTTAAATAAGCTAGTTTATAGTTTATTTTGTACTGTAACTGATGGTAGCTTTTTAGCGTAATTAAATTTAAAAAAAATTAAAAATAGATTAGCCTATTACATATAATACAAACGAGTAGAAAAAAGAAAAGCTAAAAAGCCAAAATTCAGAAAAAAATAAAAAATAATGAATTAGAAGCTGAACTCAAAATGAGTGAGACATTAAATATAACTTATCCACATCCCTATTATCTACTGTCACCTAAAAAATACGGATAAAATTTATAAGAAATTTTTGTACGGATAACCTTTTTTTTTATTCAGAAATACAGAAATATACCCGCGGGAAATTTTTTTACAAAAATAGCCTCCAGTCGCCCAATGGGGGGTGACTAGAGACTTTCGCCCACCCGGGAAGCGACATTTAAAGAATCTGCGAACCGTTGGGCGAATCAGCGCTGTCGCCTGCACGTTGGGCGACTTAATTTAAGTCGCTGTACAGTTGGGCGACTACATTACAGTCGCCCAACGCTAGGGCGACACAGGGGGGTTAAGGCGGCTTGCCCAGCCGGCTCCCACTACCAACCACCTTTTTCACTCATTCAGCAAACACATTCAGCGCACAGAGAAGAGGAAGAAGGAAAAGAAACAAGGGGGAGAAGAGAGGAAGGAGGGGAAGAAGAGGAGAAGGAGAGGAAGGAGGGGAAGAAGAGGAGGAGAGGAGGAGGTGAGGGAGGAAGGAGGGGAAGAAGAAGAGGAGAGGAGGAGGTGAGGGAGGAAGGATGAGTAGAAGCTATTCCATCAATTTGGATCCATGTATTTTTTTTGGATTATGTTGTATTTGCATTATTATTTATATGAAATGTTGGTGTTAATAAAAATTATAGATGTAGAATAATTAGTACCGTGTTAGTATGGAAATATTATTGTAGAAAAGGTTTGGTATGCAATTTGTAGTATGGTAGTATAGAAATTTTAGCAAAATTATAGATGTAGCAAATTTGTGGTATAGGAAGTTTAGTATTGTGCGATATTATTTGACATGTCGCAAAATTGAAATATATATGCAGGCCGACATCATCAATGTCCACTACATTGAGAGTGTATTACGGAGCTGGAACCATTCGTGAAGGTTCGAATGGTGTGGATTTGAGCGATTTTCTGCAAGTCACTCTCGTACTTCCGGATGACGAGAATGCTCGAATGGGAGATGTGCAGCTTTGGCTGACCCGGAGTTTTGCGTTGAACCCCGAGGTGTACAGCGTCGTCGTGCAAGGGCTTTGGAGCCGGTCTCCCACGGACATCAGATGGGAGTTGAAGACATTGGTGCGCTCTGCCACATGGAAGGGCTTTGTGCTAGGGTGCCGGCGTCGTGGATACGAGTGTGTGCTGCTTGTGCAACCGTGCTCAGTACAAGCAGCTGAGGAAGCTCGTGCAACAGCCGTTGTTGTGGGAGGTTCGGTTGCATGCTATGTTTGCTGACAAGGAAGCGCTGCAGGATGCCATCAAGCTTTGGTCCCTTTCAATGCAACGGACATTTCGCGTCGTCAAATCAAGCCAGGAGCAGTACATTGTGAAGTGCGAGCAGACTGGTTGCCCTTGGCGGGTGCACGCCCGTAAACCTAAGTATGAGACTCATTGGATTGTGTCCAAGGTTGAGCCGCACTCCTGCATTCTAAACACTGTCTTGGCGAGACATCGTAACCTGACGTCCGGATTTATAGCCAATCTCATGTATGGGGAGATAGTGCAGAAGAAGGACATGGCAGCCACGCATATTGTGGTAGCTATTGAGAATAAATTCAAGTATAAGATTAGCTACGCGAAGGCGTGGCGTGCCAAGCAGAAGGCGTTGGAAAAACGTTTTGGCACAGAGCCGACGTATTAGGAATGACATGGATGAATCACAAGCTGGAACACCGGGTGCACGTTGTGGTCGATGCGGTCAGGAGTGGCACACAGCTAGACGATGCAATGCATGTCCTGATCAGTAGTTACATGACTTTTCTGTAATGTAGTTGGTTATGTACTTATTTAGTACATGTATTTGCTGTTTGTTAAAATGAGATACTTTTGTGGCTCGTGCACAAGACAATCAATTCATGACATGCTTAACAACATTGCACATTATTTCGATCGACCCTCGTACATACTACGGTACAACCATACACATAGTTGCTTATATGCCAAATGAGCCTCGTGGCACCCACATGGAGAACTGCTGAAGTGGACGCCTCGGACGGGGCTGGCCATCGTGGTAGTGACACGCACATATGCAACTTGGGTTTGCACAGCAACATGTCGGATCGTACGAGCTTCCTATGTTGACAACCTCCTCGTTTCCCCTCTCGCGTTGCATCTGTTGGCGGAGGTCATTGTTCTCATTGAGAGTCTCCATTCGGTACTCCAAGTCCATTATTCGGTCCCATAAAGTACCCACATAACGATCAATATACCGTTCATGAGGAGGGTCGATCCAGCGGGAGAAGTCGCATTTCGCTATCTGCGAAAAAGGACAGTAAACATGGAGGGTCCATAAGCAATAACAAAAATGTACTATTAGTAATTTGTACCCCGGAGCGTGGGCATCGGAAGAAACGGCGCCCGCCATCGTTCGGCCCTTCCAGGACCTGCACGACCACGTACTCATTGTGTCTGCATTTCGGCCACGCTGGTTGCGCACGCCGGCTTGGTATCAGGCGATAACAAGGGAAAACAACCACGCTACACCCAGTAGACAAAATGTAATAGACCCAGCAAGTTATATTCCCTAAGGCATGTTAGGACTAGTGGTGGAGTTCTGAACATTACAAGTACATGGTTCCACACATTACTAATAGTACTGTCGGAGTTGCTCTTAGTCGCATATCATGCTATATGTTATGCATGTAATAACAATGTACGCGGCATGTTACTCCCAACTGTATTATGAAGTTTATTTCTATTGACATAAGCTTATTATCTAGCATGTTCGCATTCAATGATTCAGATAGCAAGTCATACCGGTTCTCTCCGTAAACTATTTCTCAGCAACATCAAAATATCACTTACCACTCTATGTATCTATCGTTCTACGGTCAATCATTCTTAAAAAAAATTTGAAATTTTTTTTGTGCACCTACAACATACAGTGCACATAAACTTTTATTACAACTATACCAGATTTTTTCTCTATTTCAAACTACAAAATTGCCAAAACTCTACAAAAATCAGGGGGACTGAATGAAGTCGCTTTCTCACTGGGCGACTGCATTACAAGTCGCCCAGCCATTGGGCGACTTCATTAAATCGCCCAGTGAGAAAGCGACTCCATGATGTCGCTTTCCCGTGAAGCGACATAAACTCTTGTCGCCTGCCGGGTGGGCGAGGGGCTTGAGTCGCCCACCCATTGGGCGACTAGAGGCTATTTTTGTAAAAAAAAATTTCGCAGGTATATTTATGTATTTCCGAATAAAAAAAGGTTATCCGTACAAAAAAAACTCCATTATAACTTAGTCCATGAGACCGACTGTCCGGACTTGCAGAGCCGACTTTAAACTCCATTGAATGGGTTGAGTGACAGTATTAATGGAGCTCTGCTCGATTGGGAGCCACACATGCTCGATGGCAAGGACGATAATGCTCACTGACACCACATGCAATGCCTGGCTATGTGTACACCTTTCCGGCTGTCTACAGCTTTTCACGCTCACCACGTTGAATGTCTGGCAATAGGAAACAAATTCACATTCTGGCGTACACATGACAGATGAAATCAATCAGGGAAACTTGATAAAAACAAACTAAACTAACCAAACAAATTAAAGATGAAGCGGTTGTGTTGATTTACCTCCAGATTTGGATGAAGCGCGCGTAGTAGATGAAGCAAGCTAGATAGATCAAAGCCGGAAAATAGTTAAGAGCTTAAGCACCATCCCCCCTGGTTAGTGGCTACAGAAGGAATACATACTCAGTACGTGCGCTGCATATCTAAGTAATACTTAATAATGATACATGATCCAACGTTGAAAAGCAGCAGTTGCATCAGCAGTGGTGCTCATTTGGGCTTTTTTTAGTGGCTTATAGCTGAAAAGTATTGTAGCTGGCTGAAAAAACACTGTAGCTGACAGAGGCTTATTTAGCATAATTAAATTTAAAAAAAAATTAAAAAATATAAAAACATATAATATTAGCCCATTACATATAATACAAACAAATACGAAAAAGAACTGGCAAAAAAGCTCAACAAAAAGCCAAAAGTTCAAAAAAGACGAAATTTATGAATAGTGAAAAATAAGCCGGAAGCTAAAAGCTGAAGCCAAAACGATCACAGCCGGCCCAAGTGACAGACTGTCCGGACTTGCAGAGCGGACTTGAGCTCCATTGAATAGGTTGAGTGTTAATGGAGCTCACTTTATATCTCATGCTATAATAACTCACTTTTAACGATGCGTTTTTTAAGGCGAGTTCATAAAAAGATTATAGTAAAAAAATATACTGAGTTTAATTATACTGACCAAAATCGCATGCGACTATTTTACTTTGCATACTATCTCTCGCAAACAATCAAAATTCAAAAATTTAAGCCATAAGCTTTTGGTTTCTAGCTTCTATTTTTTTTAATTTCGTCTTTTTCTGGTTTTCTAGCCTTTCTTTTTGTTTTATTTCTATATTTCTTTGTATTGTCCATGATAAGTTAACCTATTTTGTTTTCTAATTTTAAACTTTTTAAAATTTAATCATGCGAAAATACTATCAACAGTTATAATGCAAAATAAATCAATTACAGTACTAAACAGGCAAAAATAAACCGAAATGAGCAGCACCTAATGGAGCGGTTGTGTTAATTTCACCTCCAGATTTGTAGGAGTGATTTATAGATGTCTCGGGGGTTGTTGGGGGTCTATTGTGTACATGGCATTACATTTCCTTTGATCGTCACGCGCGTAGGCCATGCCTTCTTTTTTGTTAGATACAGAAGGCAAGCCTCCGATTTCATTAAGGAAATAATACAGTCAGAGTTCTGATGTTTGATACAGAGGAAACATAGGACTTCGATAATTACAGGACCAAAACTCTAGCCCTATCATCAGCAGAATACGTAGAATCGGTGTAACAAACACCAAAGATAACATCAGTCACTGTTACAAAGCAATAAAACTTGAACTGACAAAATTAAACGACCAACACGACATTTATTTGCTGATATCACCAGACGTTTGGGTGAAGTTTAATAAATTGTTCAGGCTGACCGCAAGGTCCGCCGTAGTTCAGTCAACAAAGACTGTGGTATATGAAAATTTCCAGATTCAGTTTTAGGAATCCACTAGGCCTATACTCGTCCCAAATTAAAAGGGAAATTCGGTGAGAAATACTTTTCTGTCAACAGTGGGTCAGCTCATTAGACAACTATGTTCATCTCAAATCTAAACTTTTGAACAAAAAGAAGCTCCTTTCAGAAACGTCAACAATTCTTTTTAGAGCAGGAAGCGTCCCTTTGTTCCTTTTCAAAAGTGGTTTCTGAAAAGAGCATGCCAAGCTGTGAACAAACCGAGCGTGAAGCGCCCCAATCGTTCTCCTCCCCCAAGCGCCGCCACCCCACACTCACCTCGCCCCTCGTCTCGCCGCTGCTGGAATGTTTATTATGCTTTTTTATAATATTAGTAGAGATTTTTCTTGGTTTTCTAGTGAAGCAAACCCAAAGTTTACACAATCAATCTGAGCATGGCGTATGGTCAGGCTGCAATGCTTCTTTCCCTGGGTGTCAAGGGTAAAAGAGGAGTGCTGCCAAATTCAATCAGTATGTTACTTTTCTAAGTTTCTTGTTCTTTTTGCAAGCCCATGTGTGCATACATGTATGGCTGACATGGCGGTCTTAAAATTCTTTGATGTGCACCACTGAACTGCAGCTAAACTGTACTTGCCTAAGGTCCACAAATCTGGTGGAGCTGCCATCGATATGTGGATTAAGGTCATACTCAGCTCTTCTTTTCAATATCTTAACATCTGATTCACTCCATGCTACGCTTCTGCCTGTATTATGAATTGAATATTTTATTTTGCGTTCAGGCAAAAGAGTTAGATACGAACACGGATTACTACCTGGATCTTTTGTCTAGAGGAGTTGGTAAACCAAAGGAAGAGCTTGCAGAATTTCTGAAGGGTGAGGTACTTCCGTGCACAAGAGGCCATTGATTATGGGCTTGCTGATACGATCTTGCACTCACTGGATGGTTCGTTCAAGCCAAAGGTATCTTTCGGTCCCCTTCATCTATGAGTCATGTAGGTATCTTTCTGCTGACTATTTCGTCGTTGTGGATTAGGATCTGACCGCACAGCTGGCGAAAGCACAGGAGATGCGACAATCGGGGAAGCGTGCAGCAGCTGGAGCTGGGCGATGGACAGCTCCGACTGCTCCCAGATAGATTAGAACGTTACATCAAGACAATATGCTTATGTTGATGATAGTATGGTTTCTCCTATACAGAGTAGCCTGCCTGTTGTATTGCAAGGAAGATCTCGGCCGGAGTTCAGGATAGATTCAGGCTGGTGAAATGTCGCATACTATAACGCCAACTGTGATATGCATCATCTACGTGTAATTTTTGCCACCTTCCGGCCGCAGCTATTGTATTTTCTGACAGATTTCACTGGCGGAAATGCTAATACCAACCATTGAACTCAGCAGATGCTCCAGACCGTTGCATGATCAGTGGTTATTTTCATGTGTTTACTGTTAATGGATCGGGGAGGTCTTGGCTTGTCCAGCGACGATATGTGATCTGCAATTTTGGAAGCTTCGAAGTATTATATATGAACAATCAACTTCGTTTTTGCCGTGTCGATGTACACACTACACAAATAGCTTTTAGTACATTTCACATTGCACCTGTGTATGTATGTATTGCATGTATCCACATACATGCATGTGACGCGCTATCTGCATGTATACATGGTCGTCTCGTGATTGCTTACTTCCTGGAGAGGAGCTTCTGGGATACAAAGAAACCGAGCGAGAATGCGGCGACGGCGACCGCGATGAGCGAGAAGTCGGTAGTCGTAGTTGCGTCTTCGACCACAGCGGGCTTCGATCACGTTATCGAGAGCTGTGGTCGGTAGTCGAAGTTTCGACCACGTTGTGACGTGCTCAGGACGTGGTCGGACGGGACTTCGACCACTGTGAGCCCATGTATGTGGTCAGAAGGGGCTTCGACCATGGTGAAACTCGTGCACATGGTCGGAAGTGGCTTCGACCACGACGAAAAGTGTTGTATGTGGTCGGAAACCTGTCAGGCTTCCTTGTATACAGTTTCATGTGGTCGTGGAATAGCGTAAGATTACCAGTTATCAACACTGTGAGCATATAATATTCTCTATGTATATTTTGTAGACTACATAGCAAATTAATAAGCTAACTTATTATCTGCCATGCACAGCGATCACATTCACTGAGGACGAATTTCTTGGTGGACATTTTGAAGAGCAGTGAAAATAAATGTAAAGACATTATCCCTGGAGAACTCCAAGACCTACTTAAGCAAATCAGAAATTAGATGGTTCAGATGAGACATGACTTATTATTGCCTTGTAATTTCATGACCTGAACTTACTGGTGATATACATGAGTGTTTTCCAGATTATATACATGGTGATATACAATTGCGTGAAACTTAAACTATGAAAAAAAAATCATCATTTGGTTGTTTTCATGTGCATCTCCGAAATGCCGCCGTGGCGTTAGCACGGGCACTATACTAGTTAAGGAAATAATACAGTCAGAGTTCTGATGTTTGATACAGAGGAAACATAGGACTTCGATAATTACAGGACCAAAACTCTAGCCCTATCATCAGCAGAATACGTAGAATCGGTGTAACAAACACCAAAGATAACATCAGTCACTGTTACAAAGCAATAAAACTTGAACTGACAAAATTAAACGACCAACACGGCATTTATTTGCTGATATCACCAGACGTTTGGGTGAAGTTTAATAAATTGTTCAGGCTGACCGCAAGGTCCGCCGTAGTTCAGTCAACAAAGACTGGTATATGAAAATTTCCAGATTCAGTTTTAGGAATCCACTAGGCCTATACTCGTCCCAAATTAAAAGGGAAATTCGGTGAGAAATACTTTTCTGTCAACAGTGGGTCAGCTCATTGGAAAACTATGTTCATCTCAAATCTAAACTTCTGAACAAAACGAAGCTCCTTCAGAAGCGTCAACAATTCTTTTTAGAGCAGGAAGCGTCCCTTTGTTCCTTTTCAAAAGTGGTTTCTGAAAAGAGCATGCCAAGCTGTGAACAAACCAATCCTCCAAACTTGGAACATTTGGATAACCAGTTTCAATGTATCAACTAGTTGAACGCAACAGAAAAGTTGCTAGCATATGTTGCTTTCTTTTCGCTGCGATCTGGTATGATCTGATCTCCAAGTTTTCAAATTAGCCCATTGATTAATGAGAAATTTGATGATTTGTCTCGTCTTTGTTTGCCAACAACTCATTTGCTCCATAATTAGCAGTAATTGATGGTTTGTCTTATCTTTCGCTGACATATTGATCATTTGCTCTTTTTGATATATTTGCCCTTATCTTCCTCCTCCCTCCTTTTCTTTCCTTCTTTCTTCTTGCTCCGGCTATAACTGACTCAGTCCGCTGTCGCCGCCACCAATACTAGAGCTGCTCGCCGAAGAAGTCGATGAAAACGCCTACGTCCACCTCGCTCATGTAGAAGTACCCAGAGAGGCATGTATGAGGATGATGTCGTGCGCGAGGCCGCAGCCATCACCGGCGATGGTGGGCATGCAGAGCGTGAGGTTGGCGACGAGACCGCAGAAGTGTTAGGAACTTCGACCACAGCCACTACGACTTCGACTACGGCTGTTACGACCATAGCCGCTATGACCACGAACGCTACAAACACGACTGCTACAACTATGTTCACTTTGAGCATGGCTGTTATGACCACGGCCGCTATGACCATTACTATTACGACCATGGCCGTATATAAGCTTTTTAATATAGGCTCCATTCTTTTAACTTTTTAATAGATTTTAATTTTTTTTAATAATCACTATTAATCAGATTAATAAGTCACAACGCATATAAACCGCGGTCGAAATATAGGACCCTCAACTTGGGTTGTATGGCCAATGTTTCTGTACCCTTTTCCTGCGGCAACACATGTCTCTTTTCCAGCCAATCGGTCTGGCTTTCTGTTGTAGCAAAGTTCGCAACATACGTAACGTACATGGGCCATGCACTGGGCCCGTTCTCTGGGTTCCTGCTTCCTTATAACGTCACCCATGCAATGGAAGCAAGACTGATACTTAAATATGTTTTATGGAACGAATGTAGAATTAGAAAGACTAATGTGATGGATGGTATGCAGATTGTGGTTCCCCGTGTGTGGGCATCTCCAATGGTTCTAGCTAGCAACTAACTATAAGACTTCTACATCATTTATATAGCACACACTAAAGCTAGCATTCTAAAGAACTATCTATAAGTATAGCTATTTGATATTTACATGCACACGGATAGCTATTTGATGTTTACATGCACACACAGAATTTATAGAGGCTGCCTCGTTTGGCGTTATAGATTAGTGCTTAAGGAAGAGCTGGCTCGGTTGTTTTTGCATACTCTCTTTCCTCCACATAGGATATATGCTGATGTGCATATGCATATAGCTAGCTAACTCAGACCATTGGAGATGCCCTAAGAGCAAGTTTAATAGTACAGATAGCTGCTACCTCTAATACATTTCCATGTCATCAAAAGATAATGATGCAGTCAACTCATACAATAAGCTGGCTATAAGTTGTCTCCACAAGAGCTCTCAATCATTTAATACATACATGGGTATTGATAATTTAATACACGCATGAGTATAGTAATTAGTTCTATGGGTACATGCATGGATAATGCCTCTTTTCCTGTGCTATAGCCTGACTCTTGCATGGAAGTCGGCTTAGCTCTCTCTCTCTCCTTTTCTCTCACCTCCACATAGGACTATGCTGACATAGATTCCCTTATAGCTAGCACAGTCAGTCTTATTAAACTTGCTCTAAAAGGGGAAGCATGCTATGCAATCATGTGCAATCAAACTATAAATCATCACGCAAAATTCTAAAAAATTTTCTAGGTGCACTCATAGTAAACTTGCTCTATCTGTGTATAAAATTTTAAGCCTTTTGTTCTACGTTAAAGGTAACAAAAAAAGAGTAAATTTGACAAATTTAAACTCTTAATGTTTGTCAGAATTCTCTCCTGTAGAAAAATTTCCGCCATGGCCCTTTGGAACAAAGGAACGGGCTTCTAGATTTCATATGAAAATACTATGGAGTTGCTTGATCCATAGGAATTTTGAAGAAATTTTACATGAGGTTACAACTCGGAAAAATTACTTTGTATATCGCATAGACCTTCTCTATTAAAATTCTGACAAAATTTCTGTCATTTCTTAAATTAGTGAATTATCCAAGATGTAATTAAAAGTTAGGGGTGAATTAAGGTAAAGTTATGAAAGTAATGATTTGATACAATTGAGACCGGAGAGACATGATTTGTGATACAAAGCGATGGAGAAAAAGGTCTGATGATAGTGTAATAGAACCTGTCCTAGAAAGGATACTAACTGGAGTCACACAAAGGTTGTCAATCATACAATTTTATTATGTGATAAGTGATTATTAGTCAGATTAATGTACTACAAGTAAATCGGCCAAGGCTCACAATTAATAATGAACAGTTAAAGAATCATGGTAGCAGGATAAAATACGCCGCCCAATGTTAAACGATTACTAGTAGTTAACCTTAGGTTTGAACAAGCTTATACACTATCCTAACCATAATTTAAGCATTTATTTCAATTCCTAACTAAGCATGAATTCTATAGTTGAGCTTTATACCAACTACCAGCGTACAATACTAACTAGCCCAGCGCGTTTGAATTTAACTAATTCTACAAGCAACACTCAACTTGTAATCAATATAGTGCAATAATCAAATACTAGGCTACCGACGACAAGTAATCATGAAATAGTAATGTGTGAAAGAACAGGCTACGGCCGCGAGGTACTTGCCTTGAGTACGCTCTACGGACACGCTGCACGATGGAGCCGAAATGCGCAACTGCCCAGCTACTCTCTCAACAGCTGTGTGCAAACCTACAGGGTGGTATGGAAGGCAACTGATCAGATAAAGATAAATTTAATAAAGGAACTACAGGAGATAAATTTGATTGGAAAGGAAACAGTCGTTCGGGTGAGTGAACAGGCGTTCGGTCGCATGAAAACATGTTCGACCGCGCGAACGGCCGCCGCCGGCAAAACCGTGCGCGCTTGTGCGTGCGGGCGGGCGCGTGTGTCGCCACTGCGCTTTGGCCGACCGCCGGCCGAAGTCGCACCCCACGACGCCGCCGCCGTGCCATGGTGGGCGTGTGCCATGTGTGCGACGCATGCGCCGCCGCTCACTAGACGGCCGCTGGCCGTCGTCAGCTTCCCCTATGCGGCCGCACGGAAGAGAGAGAGAGATATATTAGATTGGAACCTGGATCTAGAAAAAAGTACGCACGGGAAGAGTAGAGATGTCCCCCCTTTAAGGCCATATCCAGACTAGGGTTTATTTATATTTATTATTATTATACCTTTTTTCTTGAGTGCTACACTTATTTCTTTTTTCGCTGCGTTGCATATCTAAGTAATAATTAATAATGATACATGATCCCTTGGTTTCCATAACCCAATGTTGAAAAATAGTAGTTGCATCAGTAGTTACTGCTAATTAACGCCTCACTCATTTTGACTTGAGCTTTTAGATTCTGGTTTACTTTTTACTATTTATAAATTTCGTTTTTTCTGAACTTTTGGCTTTTTTAGCTTTTTTGTCAGTTCTTTTTTCTGTATTTGTTTGCGTTGTCCATGATGAGCTAACATATTTTTTCTATTTTTAGTTTTTTATATTTAATTACGTCAAATAAGCCATCTTCAGCTACAATGTAATTTCAGTCAGCTACAGTGCAATTTCAGTCATAAGTCACTATTTGTCAGATCGCTCGACCGATCTTAGAATCTATGACCACCACCAACATGATGAGCAGAGCAATAACAATGCATAGTAAGAAACGAATCAGCCTCGTTTCTGCCTTTTGTTCTCTCCTTCATTTCCAAATAGAATGGAATAATAAGTTTAGTACCATCAACGTACTAGTACACAGCAAAAATAGCGTAGCATGACCAAATGCATACTAGAAATGGGATACACCATTTTAATGGACTCCCTCTGTGCTAAGGGATAATGAAAAACTTACTAGTAGCTCTTCTAACTAAGAATTAAAGAAGCATGGCTGTCTGATGGGAGTAGAGAAGAACGAGGCGCAAGCCCGGCAGTATCATCAACCGCCCTCCAGCGCTGCCGTGGCTCGAGGCTGCTGCCCCTGCACGCGCCACCGCTTTGTATATATCGGCTTACAGTCCACGTAGCCACAGGCGTAGTTGATGTTGTTCTGCAGGCCAGTCTCGCTCGCACCGGCCCTCCTTAGCGAAACATCACTTGGTGAGGGGTTTGGAGCTCCAGACTGCAATGCAAACAGCATAATCTCACGTGTAAGCATAAACGGTAGATAACGTACCAAATAAGACAGGTGATACGGGGATAAATTTTAGCATCAGAATGCTGGAATAAACAAACAGTAACTTAACAGAACTATAGACTTGGGTAAACAGCATCGTAAATCCATTGGAGTACAGCCAGCATTTCTCCAATAAAAAAATTTAACTTGCGTCAGTTTATGACTCTGAATTGAGTTATGTATATTAACAGATTGATGGACAAAAATTTTCAACCACCAAGATCCTTACAGGATGAGTGTGCATATTTCTGATGGGCTTACAGAACAACTGTACATTTGACAACAACAAACACATGTTCCACGGACTGTCACCATCCAAAACAGGGCCTGTCCAAATTTCTACATAATATGTAATGATTTTAAATTCACACAAAATAACAAATATGATAGCCCGTCGTACGTCGCAGTCATGCACGGCCTGCTGCATATTGTTTCAAAGCACCGCGCCCATGTCGTCAGTACTCGTACTTCATTGTTCATGATCAAGACGCTCCTTAAGATGGTTCTGCTGCGTGCATGTAGATGTCCCTCTCGTTTTGTTTTTACCAGGGATTTCTCTTGAAAAAAACGTTAATATTCTGATCCTACGGAAATGCTATGTCCCTTGGTGGCATCGTTTGTTAAATTTAAGCGTATACAAGTGCAGTGGCATATGTCGTATTGATCAGGAGCCCATCATAACTAATACCACGAAATCCATGTTCAGGAAACACTAGCTAAGCCTGAGCAGTACTGCCTTTTGTAGTAAACAATAGTAAATCCTGTAGAAACGAAGCCTAAGCACCCAAATCAGCTGGCCATCCTTGGATATATAACTAGAATTAAGCTAAGCTTTATAGTGTCAAAGGAAGCACGGGATAAGATCGCGGTCAAAATAAGAAAATAAAAACTTTGCATCAATGGAATAACTTACAGCATTGTTGTCCGTGTCTCTTCAATGATTCTTGCGCCAAGTACCAACCATAGTTCACAAGAGTTTACTCTTCTACAGGCCGAACTAGGATGAGCACATAATAGTGTATCATATGGGGATAAAATAATTTAGTTGATTTTGAGTCGATTTTGAGCTAACGACCTTCAAAGTTGACTTGGCACGGGTGGGTTCGGCAAGTTGATGTTGAAGATGCATAACCACATGGTCCAAACCACAACCACAAGGTACCATCTTCTATATTCTACCTCTATCTTTATATGTTTACATGCTCACTGTAGTTTTGGGTTTGAATTAGTGTCGTATGCTCTTATTGGTGTGATTGCAACGTTGATTATATATGTCTTGCTTTGCTATTGATAATACTATTGGTCCATCCCGTCTAACTTAAATTTTAATTTTGGATCTGCCACTAACTCCAACTAAGAGTTTAAGACTTATTTTGGCGTGCTATTTTTAGATAAAGGAATAAGCAATATTCCGGCCTCCAACATTCACAAGGGAATGAGTACAGCCGCTTACGACACCCACAAATAGCACTAAGGCTATACATCACCAAAAGGTGGAACAAGTTTTAAAAACACCATTACAGCAAAATACTTAATTCGCAATCCTGAGCCTACTACTCCATCCAAATCTGTAGAAGATTTCCATCACCACTTTTTCCAGGATGCGACATCATCTTTTAGTGAAACTCTCTCTTCCTCTTTAGACAACTGCGACCACTGATTGATCCAATACGTTCCCCTGAAAATTACCTGCAAAAATGAGTGAGATGTAATCTTTTTGAAGACAGCATCATTCCTACTCAACCATAGCGCCCAACACAGAGCTGCAACCCCAATTAATATGTGATGTCTAAGCTTAAAAGAGAAACTTTTAAGCCAAGACCCAAATAAATGAGCTACACTATTAGGCGGTTGAACGTTAAATGCTATAAAAATGGTATTCCAAATGGACCTCGCTATATGACAATCAAAAAAGAGATGTTGAATATTTTCCTCTGAGCAACAAAAGCAACACTTTAAACAACCCTTCCATCGTCGCTTAACCAAATTGTCCTTAGTTAAAATCACTCCTTTCATCAAATACCAAAGGAAAATCTTTATCTTCAGAGGTAACTTAGTCTTCCAAAAGACATTATTCCTTGGAATACCTTCTCTTTTCATGACATCCTTATATAAAGACTGCACCGAGAAAGAGCCATTTTTATTCAAGTTCCACACAAAGACATCATCACTTTCATTCAAAACAACCGGTACTACATGAGCGACTAACTCAAGCCAATTTTTCAAATTTTCCCCTGTCAATGCCCGTCTAAACGAAACATTTAAAGGAGTCGTACTTAGTACTTGTGAGACCGTGACATTCTTTCCTCTAACTATTCTATACAACACAGGATACCTAACCATTAGCGATTCACTTCCTATCCAAGGGTCTTCCCAAAATCTAGTTTGGTGTCCATTGTTGACTTTAAATCTACCCCTTGCCAAAAACTGATCTTTTACTTCCATAAGCCCGACCCAAAAATGAGAATCCCCCGGTTGCCTAACAACTTGCGATAAAGATTTGTTCTTCAAGTATTTCCTTCTAATCAAATCCTGCCAAAGACCTTCTTCATTCATAAGCTTAAACAACCATTTACTCAAAAGGCATTCGTTTTGAACTTCCAAATTTAAAATTCCCAAACCTCCTAGGCACTTAGGCTTACACAGTAAGCTCCATCTAGCCAGTCTAAATTTCTTTTTATGTTCATCACACTGCCAAAAAAATCTGGATCTATAATAATCCAATTTTTTAAGGACTCCCTTAGGGATTTTAAGAAAAGACATCATGAACATAGGAAGACTTGACAACACTGAATTAATCAAAACTAGCCTCCCGCCCACTGATAACATCTTGCCCTTCCAACTACTAACTTTCTCTGGAATCTTTCCTCAATTAACAACCAGTCTTTATTCATAATCTTGCGGTAATGCATAGGGATACCCAGATATCTAAAAGGAATAATTCCTTATTTACACCCGAACAACTCTGCATATTCTACGCTCCTTTCTTTAGCTCCCCCAAAACAAAAAAGTTCACTCTTACGGAAATTTATTTTGAGGCCAGATAACTTTTCAAACGCACATAGTACCAATTTTAAGTTTCTTGCCTCATCCAAATCATTTTCTAGAAAAAGAATGGTATCATCTGCATACTGTAAGATGGAAAGACCATCATCTACTAGATTTGGCACCAAGCCTTTAAATTGCCCATTAGATTTTGCTCTAGATATAAGAATTGCCAACGTATCAGCTACCAGGTTGAAAAGAATTGGCGAAAGAGGATCTCCTTGTCTTAATCCCTTCCTAGTCTGAAAGTAATGGCCCATCTTATCATTCACTTTAACCCCCACGCTTCCATTACTAACGACTGCCTCCACCCATTTGCACCAAGTCGAGGAAAAACCTTTCAATCTCAAAGTTTGCTGTAAAAAAACCCAATTAACTTTATCATAGGCTTTCTCAAAATCTAGTTTGAGGATGAGCCCATCTTTTTTCTCTTTTTGTAACTCATGAATTGTTTCGTGTAACACTAGCACTCCTTCTAAAATGTTTCTTCCTGGCATAAAGGCCGTTTGCGAAGGTCTAACTACTCTATTAGCCACCCCTGCTATTCTATTGGCCAAAACTTTTGTAAAAATCTTATAACACACGTTTAACATACAGATCGGTCTATATTGTTGCACTTGTTTGACCTCCTTTTGTTTTGGTAAAAGGGAAATAATCCCAAAATTCAAGCTATACAGAGGGAATTTCCCATCATGGAAATCTTTAAACATGGCCATTAAGTCATTCTTAATTAGACTCCAAAACACTTGATAAAACTCTGCAGGGAAACCATCAGGGCCTGGAGCTTTATTGTGTTTTAATTGGAAAATAGCATCCCTCACTTCCTTTTCAGTAAACATATCAACTAATAATTCATTCTCCATCTCAGTTACTTGGGGAACATCCTCAATCTGGGACTCATTCAGAGATAACTCATTTCTCTGCGGTGAGCCAAAAAGCCCTTTATAGTATTTTGTGATATATTTTACCAAATTCTCCTCACCCTCTATTACACCTTCGTCCTGTTCAAGCTTAAAGATCCTAGTCTTCCTTCTTTTTCCATTAGCCACCAACTGAAAATATTTTGTATTGCTATCCCCCTGTAACAAATTAGTTGATTTGGCCCTCTGAAACCATCTAATCTCTTCTTCCCTAAGCAAAAGCATTAATCTTTGTTTCACACATTGCTTAATGTCCAATTCATGTTGACTCAAAAGTTGAGTTTCCGCTTTTTTATCTAGCTCCTCGGCAATCTTAAAAAGCTCATGCCTTTCTTTTTGTAACACCCGTTTCCATTCTTTGCCCATCCCTTTAAAAATTGTCTTAACCTTCTAATTTTATTCTGCCATCTTTGTATGGGAGTGGACCCTTTGTTCTGTTCATCCCATACCTTTGAAACTAAGTCAAAAAATCCCTCACGTAAGAACCATCCAAGCTCAAATTTGAACATTGATTGGTTCTTAACTTGGATCCCTTCACCCGTACTAAGCAAAAGTGGGGTATGGTCTGAAATCTCCCTATTTAAGGCTACAACTGTAGCCAGAGAAAAATTTTGTTCCCACTCCGTACTAACTAAGACCCTATCGAGTCTTTCATAAGTCGGAGTGGACAAAGAATTAGCCCAAGTATATTTTCGTCCAGACAATTCTATTTCCCTTAAATCAAGGCCATCTATGATAGCATTAAACAAAAAAGGCCATCGGTCATCATACCTATCATTACTTTTATCACTCGGGTTTCTGATGATGTTAAAATCACCCCCAATCAATAATGGCAAAGAAACATTACTACAAGCCTGGACTAATTCAGTGAGAAACACCTCTTTGAATTCAGGTTGTGCAGCCCCATAAATAGCCACTAGAACCCACTGAAATCCATCAATTTTATTTCTGAGATGAAATTTCACATAGAAATCCCCTTCAGCAATGCTACCGATATCAAAAACATCCAAATTCACTCCTAACAAAATGCCTCCAGACCTCCCATGAGGTTCTGACCAGTGCCAAAGAAAATTCCTTCCACCACATAATCTATTGAGTTTGGATTGTGAAAACTGACTTTTCCCTGTTTCCAAAAGAGCGATAACATCTAAGTTTTGCTCTCTAGAAGTATTATGCAAAATTCTGGATTTAGCCAAGTCCCTAAGACCTCTGCTATTCCAAAAAATTCCTCTCATATTGAAACACCTTTTGTTCTCTTAAATCTATTTTTCTTCGAAGTCCTCAAAGACATCTTAGCGTCGGACTTGTTCTTTTTATGTACAGCTTTTGATTCACTCCTTAGGTGATAGCTGTCATCATCAAATACTTCTTCCATCATTTCACCACATAAAAAACTTACTGCTTTATTTTCTAGCTCCTCAACAAACTCCGATTCACTCTCGGAACTAAAAATATCATCTTCAAGAAGCTCATGAGAAAGAGACTGTTTAGTTCTATCGTCACGCAACAAATTTTCAATGGAAGAAGCAAAAGAACTATCACCATTCTTTGCTACAACGCCTAACTGTTTAATATTATTGACCGCAGAAATTAAAGACAAAGAACAAGCTGATTTGGCTGGAGCATTACCTTCTGCGTTTTCCAGATTGCGCGCGACTGCACGGCGCTCTGCTCTTGTCATCGTGTGTTCATCAGACAAACCCGCTAGCCTTGGACTAGACCTGCTCGGCGACGCGCCTACCTCCGATATCGCTGCGGCCATCAACACCTTATGCTCCTCCAAAGCTACTGGCGCAGGCAAAAACAAGATACCTCCACTGGAGGTACACCCTCTTCTGAATTATAGCTCACGATTTTTGGAACCGGCAATGAAATTTCAGAGTTGGCTGCTACTTTCATGACAAGAGAGATTACAGAACATTGATGTTGATTTTATGTTGTAAGACTGATCGCTTTGGAGCATGATAGACCGGTCGTGTGGTAGGCACTCGAATTGTGAAGCAAATATCCATCTCCTAAGTTAAGAATTTGGATGGACGCCTGGTTGGTTTCAAAGGTTTTGATCAAACAAGAAGTCGAGAAGTATGATCAATCTGCTTTCTGCTCGTTCGGCAGAGGAGGGTGGGACTGGAGTAGCAGCCGGTGGTGGGTTCGTCGACGGAAATGGACCGGGGGAAACAGACACGGAAACGGCGCGGTTCAGTAGCCTTGTTTCTTATCATAGCTAGCCCAACAGATTTATTTATGCTTGTTCGGCACGAATAATATCCTAATCGTGGGCCGCAGATGAACAATTTCGAAAGGAATTAAAGCTGGAGTGACCCAAATCATCCGATCCAAATTGGGCTCTGTTTGCAGTCTCTTTCTTGTTTGCTGCATGAGGCAAGCAAGCCTTATTCAGTAGTATTTCCCCCATTAATTTGTATGCCTTGAGGCAATAGCTGCTCAGATTTTTCGTTTTACAGAGAACAGTGAAGATTGATTATGTTTTGTAATAAATTCGTTATCATTCCTGTTAAGAAAATAATTTCGTTGTCAACAAACTTCTCAATACACAATCACAAATAATTTCGATGATCGTTTCCTTAACAGAAAAAGCTTCTCAGTTATCACCCATGATAAAAAAAAAGTGACCAAAATCAAATTGTGACTTTTGGTTGCTCCATATAGTGAAGTAGTGCCGGCTAGCTTCCACCTACATACATGTATATCATATATATGACCATGCATCTGGTGAAAACGTATTAAGTTTTTTTTTGGCGTGTATAGTCTAGTGACTGATTTGTCCAAATCATGCCACTAAATGAACCAGCAATTTCCTGTAGAAAAGGGATAGACATGAGTTGAACTGTTGAAGCACCTTCATTACAAGTTGAATATTGAACTACCTCTTGATGCAACTTCATACTAGTATCTTGGATGGCATTTCATCTTGGGGCATCGCCCTTAGTAAGGTTTTCCTTAGCTCATAACTAACAGTTATCAACTTTCTATCTTTTCGACATTAGTACCATTTTTTGTCCTTCATTTATCATAGATCAAAATCACAAATCACAATGAAGGAAACTGTGATAAGCTGCGAGAAACTTGGAAGTAACAAGACTCACGGTACAAAGGGATGGTAGTATTTAATGTACAAAGGGCTAGTGGTATTCTGCATGCATGATCTGGTTGAAGAAAAAGAACTGAAGCAAGAAAAAGAACAATAAAGTCACCACTCAATTTGTATTCTCCTCCTTCCTCGTATGTCCTATTCCTCTTCATCCCCTGTACACAACAAAGTCAAGCGAAACGAAAATGTTGGAAATAGTTCTTTCAAGAAGAAGAAAAGGTACAATAAATTTAGACTCTACCATAAGGATGAAAGATGGAATGAACAAGAGGAAACAAAACAAAACTACATAACGAACAGAGCAGCTGAACAAATTACCTGCACATCCAGAAGAGCTGACATCGATATTTGCCTCCAAGTTGTATGGAACTCTTGTGTACATCACATACCATTTCCTCTGATTGTCTCCATCATGTGCATAGGCCTTGACATGCTGGATATGACTCAACCTTTCCCACTCTGGGCTAGATTTTCCCTCGGCTATGGATGTGAGCAGCGCTAGGCTGCATTCTAGCTCCAAATGCCTTGGCTTTACATCTTGCAGGTATCCCGAGAGTGTTTCCATGTCAAAATCCCACAGCTCGAGCCTCTGAAGTGCAAGCATACCCTCCAATACCTTCAACTTTGGGCAGCACCTGATGTCAAGCTTCTGCAATTTGGGGAGATTAGTGATCCTCTCGAGGTCAGTGTTCTCATAGACCTCAAGCTCAACGAGTGAATCAAAGTTCTCTAGACAGTTGAGGTGCTGAACATAGTGTACGCGTAACCTTTTCAAAGCCCTTGCATGGAAGGCAAGGCCAGGAGGAACACACTTCAACTGGCAACCAATGATATGAAGCTCATCCAAGACAGGCATGGCTTGCACTTGCTCCTCCCACTCCCACTCCTTCCACTCCACCATTCCTTCAAAGTACATATTGCGTAGTCTCGGAAACGCAGCCGCCGCCTGGGATGAAGGGTGGTGACTATGGTGATGGTAGAGCTGTTGCAGGAATTCAGACCCAACACGCTTGATAGCTGGAGCGCGACGGATCCGAAGGAACTGCAAACAGGGGAGCTGACACAAGCCATCAGGGAGTTGGGGGCAACAGGCCAGGTCATCCATCCCTAGAAACCTCAAGCTCTTGAGGGCCGTGGGAGCTGACATCATCCACCGTGGGAGCCGCCGACCAAAATATCCTACCATGCTAAGAAGATCTAAGCAGGGCGGAGGGTAGAGCTCATCAAACACCTCCTCAATTCGTCGCTGTTCTTCCTGAGAGAGGCCTACTTCCTGTTTGACCAACCCATCATCTCCCAATCTCCTTGTGCAGTGTAAGTATAGATAGGTAAGATGCACCTTTTCACCAAGCCTGGCCTTTGCGACGGATGAGGCAGCAGATACATTCTCCAGACCCGTCAATCCAAGAAGCCTGAGATTGGAAAGTGGTCCCAACTCTTCCAAACTACACCAATCACCATCCATGTGGGCTTCAAACCCACGTAGTTGCCTCAAATCTGTTAGACCACGGAATCCCCTAGGTACATCTTTTATACTTGTGTCAGTAAGGCTTAGATACCTCAACCGCCCTAGCTTTACAATGCCACCAGGAAGTTTCACCAAACTTTCACAACCACGAAGGCTAATGTACTGCAAGAATTTCATCTTGCTGATGTTCTCTGGTAGTCTAGATATATTGGTGTATCTTAGGGACATATACCTCAAGTGCTTGAGTTGATACAGAGAGTCAATTAATGCAGCAACGTCATTTGCAGATTCTATATGTAAAGTCCGTAGGCTTGATAAAGTAATTAACGAATCACCAGGCTTAATCTTTATATGGCCAATTGATATTAGTGTTCTCAATGATTCCTGTGCATCCAAAATGCTCCACTCAAATTCATCTGATTCTGATCCTTTGGTTTCTATAGACAATCGATGAAACTTATGTGAATTACGTTTACTTATAATATCAATAGTTTCTCTGTTGTGAACTACTAGTGCTTCATCTTTGGCCACATACTGAGCAAATGAGCGAACAACATCATGCATGTTGCAGTGCCATCTACCAATACCAACGTACTTTGTATCTGGTTCAATAAGGTTCCTCAATATTAACTCCTTATAGCACTCGCTTCCTACATCTTCTAATTCATCTAAGTTTCCATGAAGAAATCCTTCACTAATCCACATGCTAACAACTGTATCGTCTACGAACTCTATTTTTTCAGGGAGAAAGGAGTAGTGCAGAAAGCATTGCTTCATATAAGGAGGCAAATCTTCATAACTCAAGTATATTGCGTAGTTTAGCTCTTGGGGCATTTTGGATATTGACCATATGGAATCATTTAAAACCTTCTCCCAATCACGTCGTTGCTTGTCCCTCTTGCACAAGAGTCCTCCCATTACTTTGATAGCAAGTGGCAAACCACCACACCTTGCTATAATTTCCAATCCAATATCCTTTAGCATATCAACCTCAGGTTCATCCAGCTCACTTGCGACTACCTACAAGCAGTTTAAACCGATAAGAGCTGTCTAGGGAGCACATGAGTACTATTTTGTTAAAAGGTACTCAAATTTTGAACCATCAAATCAGCATCCAATGGATCTCATCCGTCTCCCCCACATCATTTCTTAAAAATTATAAATGAAAATAGCAAAGATTTGAGTTGAAATTTTGGAATCATTGAATGTTTTTTCAATCGAAGGTTTTTTTGAATCAATTGAAAGTTTTCGAATCTAAATCATTTGAAAGTTTTTGAACTAAAAGTTGTTTGAACTAGTTGAAAGTTATTCAAATCATTTGAAAGCTTTCGAATCAAAATTTTTTCTTAACTAGTTGAAAGTTTTTCAAATCATTTGAATTTTTTTGAACCAGTTAGAAGTTTTCGAAGGTCAAAAAATTGACTAGATCTTGCTAGTTACACGCGGCACAAATCACTGGACTGGCCACTCAAAACTGCAAGTAAAAAAGTACAGACCTTCTTCTTGAGCAACGACCAAGCATCATCAGGCCCTAATGTGTCGACACGGTGGTAGGGCTCCCTGGCTTTCATCCCTCGGGCGACCGTGTCATGTCTTGTGGTGACGAGGACTCGGCTGCCTTCAGCAATAGCATTCATCAATGGAGTTTTGAGCACAACCTCCCATGCTTGCTCACTCCAAACATCATCCATCACCAGTAAGGTCTTTTGCCCGTTCAAGGCATCCTTGAGGGTCCGGTGAAGCGTGGCCTTTGCATCTCCAGAACGACGGTGGTCTCCGCCGGCTTCAGTGATGGCTCTCCTCAGCAGCTCAGCCTCGTTGTAGTCTTGGTTGACGCTCAGCCATATCTTCCTGTTGAACTCACGTTGGATGGTGTCGTCGTTGAAGATGTTCTGGGCGAGGGTAGTCTTGCCGATCCCGCCGACGCCCACAATAGCCAATACCATCATTTTGTTGTCTTCACGGCTGGTTTCCCCCTCAATTCTTGTCAACATCTGAACCAACTTTCTTGTGTCTTCTTCGATCTTCTCCCCGACCAGACCCAACCGGTCAAGTTCCCCTGACGTTTCACGGCTGGCAGGACGGGAGGCACGCGCACTGCTGCTATGCTCCTCGTAGGAACTGAGGTTGACGAAGCCGAAGGCGTCACTTCGCTCCTTGATGCTGCCAAGCCTCTGGTTGAGTGCCTTGATGCGACTGCCGATGTCGTGGGCGAAGAGGGGATTCCGTAGGCAGAAGAGCAAGGGTTTGCAGCACCCCAAGTCTATGGATTCGCCTTGCTGACCCATGACCTTGAGCTGGTAGAGATCGAGGATGTTAGTGGCGTCGTACATGGCACCCTTGAGCTCCCTCACCCACCCCTGCACACTCTGGTCGGTGATGTTTCTCCTATCAGCATCGGCGAGGAAGTATTTGAGGTCCCCAAGCTTGACCCGTAGATCAACGATCTCGCCGGAGACACCGAGCAGCATGTGAATCTCTTCTCTCACCATCTCGATGAGCACGTTTTGGAGGTAGGATGCAAAAGCATCCAGGACGACCGCCATTACTTCAGGTTTGCTTGTTTTTGCTGTAACAGAGTTAAATCAAACATCATCTTTGTTATTAATTTTGGCTAAAGATATTACCGATGCTAGAAATCCATTTACATATCACCCAGGAAAGAACAATACCAGTAATCAACTTACAAGAAGCTAGCCTCCTTATTTTTCAGAAGAAAAGACTAGCATTAATTGCTAACAACAAAACAGAGCTGCGCGTGCAGAATTTTATTGCAAAGCCGGTGAGACAACCATGACGAGCTCGGGGGATCAGAAACATCGTACCTTGGGTTGGAGGGATGGATGGGTCTTCCTTCTTGCTCTAACTAAGAGGTGAAGAACCAGAGGACGGTGCTTGTATGTTTAACGAGTTTTTTTGTAATTAAAAAAGAGAGGATGAAATCTAAACACCTAGAGTCATAATCATCTACATTTAGCAATATTCTTTGTAATTAAAAAAAAGAGATAATGTAATCTTGTGTATGGCAAAGATATAAAATATCGTGCAGAAAGGAAAGAAAGAAAAAAATGAAAGCACGCAAAAAAAGAAGAAGATAAAATCTAAACACCTACCTTAAGAGTCCTATCATCTACTAGTAGCATAGTAGGGAAACAGATGAATAAAGGTTAACGCATCTTAATCAGTTAATCATATTCATCTACTATATATAGGGTTTGCTTGATATAGCTACGGCTTATGACTTTTGATTGAAAATTTTGAATTTTAGCTGTTTGCGATAGAGATTACGGAGAGAGATACTCGCTTGCAATTTTAATTGATACAGATATTGGGCTTTTAACGTATACTACAATTAACTTGTAGACTCCGTCTTGAGAAAATACCCCGTTTGAAAGTTAGATATTGTAGTAAAAGCTAAAAGTCGTTTTTAGAAGCCGTAAAGAACAGAGCCAAATGTCAGGATTTAGCCGTAAAGTTATAATGGTGTAAATGAAGGATATGTTAGGATCTTAAAAAAACTAGTGTCATAGTTCAATTCTAGCGAGAATTGGGAAGAATTACCGCATTCCAAACGGGCCTAATAGATGTATTGGATTGTAGGTACCATATATAGACTTGAGCTCGAGAGAGGTCTATAGTTTCAAAATTCCCGCATTCCAAACTAATGACTGTTACTATAAGTACCATTAAAATTGGGAAAATCCTAGAAATGTTCACGATAATCAACAAAAATTAATTATTGGTACAATAACTAAAAAGAAAATATTCTAGAAATTCTCTTACTAATTAAGAAAAGAGAGAAGAATATACACCACTTTATTTTGGTGGTGCCAGATTATATTGGTGTAGATTAATAGGATATAAATATTACAATGGTTATAGTTATACAACACAGAACTGTGTTTCAATTATGAGGGTTAGAGTTGTATAACAAAAATAATTGTATCATTAAATATAAACAAGTATTTTAGTTATCTGGCCACATAATTGTGCAGACAATTTGGCTAGTTGGTTGATGAATTTGTTTTCTCTAATCTCCATGATATCATTGTGTTATAATAACCCCGTGACTAAATCGCATGTCTACGTATTATTCTTTTCTTAAAAAGAAGTCCACGCTGCACACGCTACGTACTTGCCCCTGATGTTGAATGATATTCGTCTTTATCCTACATGGCATCGAATACATTGGATTCCAAAGCAGTCACTTCAATCCGACTCGGCGTTTGGTGGAAGAAGACGACCCAAACATTATTTAAAGCCCTCCTCGTTTTGGTTTGAACTTCCATCTTCTGATTTTTTTTTTACTATTTTTGAATTTTATTTTTTTATAGCTTTTTTGCTTTTTGAGTTTTTTTTACCGTATTCATTTGCATTGTCTGTAATGGGCTAACCTGTTTTTTCTATTTTAATTTTTTTAAAATTTAGTTACGCCAAATAAGACACCATCAGCTATAGTGTAATTTTAGTCAACTACAGTGCAATTTCAACCATAAACCAGCTTATTTCAGTCCAACCAAATGACACCTAATTCCAAGTCATAGTTGTGCACAATCTGCGCTCTATTTTTTTTTGCTTTTTGAGTTTTTTTTACCGTATTCATTTGCATTGTCTGTAATGGGCTAACCTGTTTTTTCTATTTTAATTTTTTTAAAATTTAGTTACGCCAAATAAGACACCATCAGCTATAGTGTAATTTTAGTCAACTACAGTGCAATTTCAACCATAAACCAGCTTATTTCAGTCCAACCAAATGACACCTAATTCCAAGTCATAGTTGTGCACAATCTGCGCTCTATTTTGTATAAATGCACTCTAGCTTGTTTGGTTCACGTAGTTTTATATGTCTAGCCGGTAGGTGACCCAACACAATTTGTGGAACTGCGCCGGAGACTTCAAATCATGCAGTCATCTGGTGTGCTCATGCTCGTTGGAAGCCATGGACGCCTCTTGGCTCCAATGTAAGCAGGTTGAGCAGGTCGACCATAAGGGATGTGCAGATGACGGTACTTCCATCTCACTGGAGAAAAAATTATCCATTGTGCATCGGCTGAAGAGGCGGAATTCATTGCTTGCCCTAAAGGTCTCCTCCACCTTGCACTCTCGGGTCTGGTGTCCTCTACTATGGATCGGCGAACTGTGAATTCTACGGCAGTGTGGTTGTCGGGTATTCGAAGCTCCATGATTGTAATGCTACCCTTGATTATTAAAACCCAGCATAAAGAAACTTGCATACAAGACTTTATGTAGTTCAAGTAGCAAGTGGAGTTGTTGCTGGTTCACAATCTTCCTTGACCGCTGTGTGCTCTGTGTTCTGTATATAGTATTAGTGAGAGGTCGAGCATTGCTAAATTAATGACTCAGGAAGCTTGGCGGGCAGCTCGAATTGATTGGTAAGCTTACGGAGGAAATTAAGCTGAGGTCACTGCAAACGAATGAGGTATATGGCTTCTTTATTTATTATGTTGGCTAGAGAATGGTATTTTGGAATCCTAAAATTCTAAACTTGTTTTATATCTAGGCTGATAGTAAATAGACTTTTGTATGGATGGTGTACGAGAGTGTGGTTTGTAGTAGAACCATCCAGATAGTCTTAAGGACTAAATCTTGTAATAACCTTATAATGTAAAATAGTGCAACCACAAAACTATAATGCCAATTAATTTGCATCGACCCGGCGCTGGTTGCACCATTTGGTTAAACATGTGATGGATGGAAGCCTCTGTAAGGCGTAAGAGGGGGTTTTGGAGTGGGAAGATAAAACCCCACGGCGATGAAAACCCTAGCAAGTGTAGCCACGTTAGGAAGGTGCATTGTAAAGACCTTGTGACGGTTTTTTTGGTCTGTGTGTCTAAGAAAATATGTGGAATCTAATAAGTTTAACATCTCTTGTAAGTAAAATGTGTGATCTCTTCAAAGTAAAAACTGTTCGAACAATCATGCCCACGGTTATGGGCGTGCATGAGAACTTACTCGAGTTTTTGTCTATTTACAAAAGAATCTTTTGTGGGTGCGATGAAAATGCATGAAGGATGGATAGAACACTAAGTTGATTTCCCCTAGGCGGATAGAACCCAATGATTATAATGGGTGAATAGAACTCTAGTAACAAAACTAGTATATAGTGGATGGAACTATATAACAGGTAGATAGAACCTACACTACTATTATTACTATATAATTTCGCACTCTTTAGAAACATGGTTTAATTAAAAAAAGCTAAATCTTAATATTTCTATTTACTATAATTCAATTATGTCATTTCACAAATAAAAGAACCCGAACTTTACTTTGTTAAGCCTTGCATCTATAATATTTCATCATGTGTGTTGGCTCACGGAGCACGATTATTTGTGCTCACCCTCACTCACTAAAATAACTCAGAGCCTTCAAATCAAGACCACTATGCCTACTACACCGCATCTGGACCAAAAGGAGAAGAAGACGGTGTAGTCTAGGCTGTTCTCTAGTAGTCTAGTCTTTACCCTTGCTAGGGCAAGTTTCGATGGTGATTGTGTTCATAACTATTATCCAAGTTTTGGATAGTAGATTGTCATACACATTTTGCCCCCAGTCACTTGCCTGTGCAAGGTGTGGCCTCACATTTTTCTTTCTGTTTCTACTTTTGGTTATTTGTAATGCATCATCTGCCATGATCGACCTGTTATGTAAAACTCTACCCCAATATGGGTTATTTGAATTCTCATATGTAATATAAATGTCTAGTATAGTTTATACGAATATATGTGTATGATTCAGTAATGTATCTGTGTGTACTAGCTACTGATCCAGAAAATAGTATGATAAAAATACATAGAGTTCTGGATTGCAAATCTGAGGTCTGATAGCCAAGAACACTGTGGGAAGGCCATGGACAAGCAAAGGCGACTAGAAAGGGAGGTGCTTCTATGCTTTTCTCAAAGTGATTTGCAAAATTTTTAAAGCAGAACTAAATGATGGATAGTGATTACTTATCTATTCATGTGCTTTGAGATTATTATCATTTTTGTTAAAGTGGAAAGTATGTAAGCACTACACAACGAAATTCTTTTCAAGATTCATAGACTCCAGAGACGCTGCCTGCCTAATTTCGCCGCCAGTACTGGTGGTCGGCCTCCTCCGATCCTGGGGGCCCACCATCCCATCAAAAGATGGCTCCCGACAATGGATTTCAGTGTTACCCCATTTATTTTTATAAGGCATATTTAGACCAGGCACGGGAGTAAGGGCATGTACAACGCGTCGTCTCGGCCCGTCTCCGTCTTCGCTTTTTTGCAAAAATCACCTCGGTTTGGCTTGAAGACGATCGCCCCGTCGCCTCGCGAGGCGACGGCGAGGGCCCGTGCTCCGAGGCCCAAGTGCCGTGAGGAGCAGCGTTGTACGGCTTGTCTTCTCATCTTGACAGCGCACGCGGATCCCGCGCGGGCACGCGCGGATTCTGGTTTTGGACGCGCGCAGGATTTCCAGTGAACAGATACTTGACTTTCTCTGGATGGCAGCTACAAACGTGTTGTTTCAGTGAGAATCTTGAGAAACTTTCCAAGAACGATTTTTGGGTCCGATCTCAGCTATCTTCTTGTCATTTTTGTTGTCCAACAGCCAAAGCTTTGCCTATTTTGTGCATGCTGTTTCTTGATTGACTCCAAACAGAGATCATGGATGCATGTATGTTTGTACTAGCTGAACCAAAGAATTGGATCCTTTTTTCCTGCAAGTGAAGTGGAACTAAATTGATAGCTGCAAAAATTTTGTAATTATATTTATCTTATTTATTCTTGATCTGTTTTGTATTCAGAAGCAACAAAATAGTATACAAGGATCTTATTCTTACTTAATCATGGCTGCATGTATGCATTAAACACTTTGCAGACAGTTAAACAGACAGTCCATTGTATAAGCTGTCTGTTCAGTCGTCTGTATGTGAGGTGGAATGAACTTGCAGACGGTAGCCTGTCTGTGGGTTGTACGTGCCCTAAGGAGATTATAATATCAAGAGACTGTAGATGGGAAGGACTATGATATCCTTGTGTTAATGCTATCAGAATAAGAGAGAGAAATAGAATAACTTGTGTGATGGTTTACTCATAAATGTTGAAGAAAGAGGGAATATAAATGAAGGTAAAAGTGAGCAAGAATCATTAAAATCGCTTGCATGTCTTGATTTGAAACAAGATTGGAAAAAATTATATGCCTTATATTTTGAAATGGAGGATATGTTACATGTCTAATTTATATGGGTACAAGTTCTGACAATATATTTTGGTGCTCATATTAACAACGCTGTTGATCTCTTTTGATTTAGATAATAAAACATGTACTGTTTTTATTAGATTTGATATAATCCATTATTCTATTATTTGACTCTGCCAGAAGAAAATTTGATTAGACTCAGATCCCATGCAGCTTTGACTAACTTGTTACACGGGGATTATCATCTGGTGTTACTTGCCAGACTTGCAGGATCCAGAGATGATTCTACGGTGTGTTAGACTGTCATGAAGATGATTCATCTTGGACTTTACAAATAAGTGACAGGCAATAAAGATGATGAAGTACTATTTTTGTGGTATAAGTTTATGCTTTTTTGTAGTTTTCGTGCAAAGATATGTCTCCTTCCGGTGTGTATCGGTGGCTTTCTGTTGTTACAAAGTTCACCGTGTTGTCGGATACTCGGATTTGATTTTCGGAAATTGCACCAGTCGATTGTGTTAGGGTCTTGTACTGTTTATATCCAACTCTATCATTTTTGTTTTCGATTCAGTTTTCGTACGAACAATATTCTTGTACTCGCTACAATTTTATACAAGGTTGTCAGTATTGCAATTCGCATAACAAATTTAGAATTTCTAGAAATTCTCATAAAATTATACATATAGGAAATGATATGTTCTACATGTCTGTAAAATTCTAAGACCAAAGTCAATCATATTTGTGAGATACAAAAAATACAAATATTTACCAAAACAATGAAAACACTATTCCAACACCATTTCATAAAGCATTTAACTTTTTCGTATCCCACATATGCGGTTGGGTTTTATTTTAAAATTTTGCCAAGATGTAGAATATACCCTCCCTACATGTGATTTTTTTTTTTTGCATTTTTAGAAATTTCTAAGATTCACATTTTCACCAGTGATTCCCCCAGTCCTGACACTACGTAGGATCCGTATTGTGAAATAATGGCCCAGATATTATGGTCTACCGAATAGCCTTTTTCCACTAAATATAACATATTGTACTACTGTAGAAAAAGTCATCACAGACGGTTCAAAAACCTTATCATAAACAGTTTCGTGAGCCGTCTGAGTTTGTGGGTTAGTAATAACATGAAATAATTATAGACGGTTTTTCACCATCTGTGATACAAACTATCACAAACTGTTATTAACTCACAACCATCTGTGATACCATCTGTCATTGCCATCTATCGTAACCACATAGCCAGGGCTTATTGTGGAGCTAGCAATAATACCCCTTGGGGTACTAACCACATCGATTGGGAAATTTGCTAAACACTCAACTTGGCCTTTCTAACAAACTCTCGACACACAAAAGAATAGGTAGCACCGGAGTTGAAAAGAACAAGAGCTTCACATGGGTCCACTAACAGGGTACCTGTCACCACGTTAGGTCGACCTGCGGACTCAGCAGCAGGCAGTGAGTAGACTCCAGATGGTGTCGAGGCCGCGAGAGCCCTAACGCTCTGCTATGGCGGCAACGGGACTGGAGGCGGTGTAGCATGTTGGAATGGAGGAGTCGGTGCAGTATGCCAGTAATACCCGGTGGGTGGAGTCCAGGAAAGAGGAGGCTGCAACACAAGCGACATGTGTAGGGCTTCGAATTGCCTCTCCATGTGGGTTTGAGCTCGCCAGCCACGACTTGCAGCCGGCCGGCCACCCCCTACTACCAGGACAATCCTCTTCCCTCCCCCTTTCTACTCACATTTTGTTTTAGCTTCTTCATTTTGCTTGCCTCTATACTCGGGCACACACACACGGTTTGGGGAAACCTATGGGTGGTCGCCGCGACGGGACTTGCCGGCGACATGCGCCGGGGAGCAGACCAAAGGCACACGACGCCCCTTTAGGCTCGCCGCTTGTCTCGTGCCATGAGTAGGGAGGGTAAGAGTTGGGGGCCTACTTGATGATGGCTAGAAGTGAAGGCAGTCTTTGACGAAGGTCGTGGGGGTGTGGATGGCGAGTGCAACAGCCTTCCCTTGTCGTTGCCGATGAAGTTGGCTTGCTTTCGTAGTCCTGGCTCCTCTCCTTCATCTTCTCCTCCTTCTCTCGCTCTTGTCTGGCTTTGTCTTCCTTACTACCTCTCTTTGTGGTGGCTCTAGCTAGTATGGTCGTGCTTGGTTGAGGGGCTCTCTCAGTTGGCTTTGTTGATGAGCGCCACTTGCTCTTGTCGTGGGTGAGAGGGAAGAAAGGATAATGTTGGGAGTGTGGCTTCTGTGGCAGGAGTGACTGCGATTTGGGTCAAATGGCCATGACTCTCTCTCTCTCTCTATGTGCATTGCCATTTATGCCCTTCCCTTTTAGCCTAGGCTGAGTATGTGCCTCATGGACCTTTTGGTCCAAAGTCAGCTCTACACTATTTGGTGCTTTGTCTATTGCGGCTGGTAAGTCGGTAACAGGTAAGAATGTAATTTTCTGCTGGATGATGAGAACCCAAACGTGAGATGGTGCCGACCGTCCCTAGATAATCTGGGAACCTCTGAGAGCGCTATGTTTATTCGGCTTTCTAAAAGCCGATGAGTATGACGGCAAAGTTCTTCTTTATCCCATTTATTCTCCCTTGGATTGTTTCCATTATTCACATTACTTCTCTTTTGCAATTTAGTGGTATTACATTCTACCCCCCTTAACAGAATTCGACCCCGAATTCTGGCGTTCAACAATCCGCACGGAAGAACAAAATAAAATGAACTACATATAACATAACATTAACTTATACCCGTGGAGAACAAGTACAGGTACCTCTCGTGCATGCGAGACTCCAACTCCCATGTCGCTTCTCGCTCAGATTGATGTGTCCAAAGCACTTTAATATATTTTATCGTTTTATGCCTCAACACCTTCTCTGATTCCTCCAGAATCCAAATTGGACGGGACTCGAAGGTGAGGTCTTGCTTTATGGACACTGGTTCTAACACAATCTCATGCTCTTGATCTCATAAGTACTTTCTCAGCATAGATACATGGAACACATTATGCACTCCAAGCGATATGCCAACTTTCCAATCCATGCCAAAATTGGAAATGGCTTGATGTACCTCGGGCTAAGCTTCCCTTTGGTACCAAATCGCACTATGCCTACTCTCAAGAGCACCTGATCCCCCACTTAGAACTCTAATTCTCGCCTCTTGACATCTGCATAGCTCTTCTGCCTACTCTGGGCAGCTAACAGATTCTGTCTAATTTCTACCACTCATTCCACTGTTTGTTGGACTCAATCTGAGCCTAGAACAGCCTTCTTGTCCACTGCATCCCAACACAGTGGCGATCTACACTTTCGCACATACAGAACCTCGAATGGCGCTGCTCGAACACTGGAGTGGTAGCTGTTGTTATAGACAAACTCTGTAAGTGCCAAATGATCCTCCCAGCTACCCTTCCAAGACAGAACACAGAACCTCAACATGTCCTCCAGTTTCTGAATGGTGCATTCAGACTGTCCATCCGTCTGCAGGTGGAAAGCAGTACTGAACTGGAGTTTCGTGCCCAGAGCTCCCTGCAAGCTCTCCCAAAACTTGGAGACAAACTTGGTGTCTCTGTCCGAAACTATGGTCTTAGGCACACCATGCAACCTTACTATTTCTCGAACATAGATGGGTGCCAACTCACTCGCTGAGTTCGTGGTACGAATGCGGATAAAGTGTGCTGACTTACTGAATAGATCCACCACTACCCAAATCGCATTCTTACCTCGCTGGGTACAAGGTAAGCCGACTACCAAATCCATAGTGATATCGTCCCATGGCCGCTGAGGAACCTCCAAGGGCTACAATAGCCCAATAGGGCGCTTGTATGGTTCATTACTGAAGTGGTTAGGTTGAATTATTATGACTTATGGTTAAAATTTTATTGTAGTTTATTGAAATTACATTGTAGCTGATGGTGTCTTATTTGGCATAATTAAATTTAAAAAATTAAAAATAGAAAAAGGGTTAGCCCAACACGTGTAATGCAAACAAATACGAGAAAAAAGAACTGGTAAAAAGGCTCAAAAAATCCCAAAAATTCAAAAAAAGATGAAATTTAGGAATAGTGAAAAATAAGCCGGAAGCAAGAAGCCAAAGCCGAAATGAGCGAAGCCAGAATCATGATTTTATTAAAATTTTAAAGACTATATATTTTATAAAAAATTAAATTATGATTCTAAATATTTAAGTCTACAGTAGATTTTTTTGAATTTAATTATATAATTTAAGTAATTTTTGAAACTTATTTAATTATTTTTAATAAACTAATAATCTAAAAATGCAATATGTCAAAGATAATACTTTTTTTTTACCTTAGAACAATATGTAGACAACAAAACAAAGTAAATTAAACTAGTACAACTTAAACTAGAAATAGGTAATATCAAATTTTGTATGCTAATATAGTTTGTTGTCAGGCTCACGATCCTACTGCGATCCTACCCAATCCTAACGATTCTATGAGTAGGATTGCGATCTGTATCAACTACCTCCGGTAGGATCGTACGATATTATGATGTGTCGTTATATTGACAACCTTGGACGCGCCACCACTGATTCCTCTTCAAATTAGATCTAAATTTTATTTTTCAATTATGTTTATAGTTACAAAGTGTTCTCCTAACATTCTTTAATTTCTAGCACAAATTTTCATCTAGATGGCCTAAGGGTTAGCATCTAACCCTATCTTTATTTATAGTAAGATACAAACCATGATCTTAGCTCTAAGCTCAAGAATTCCTAATCAATTCTAATTCCAACAAATAAGGTACCCAAAACCCCTATGGAACACGAGTTTTTTTTACTTTTTGTAACATATCATCCATCTTTGATCTCCACGCGCCCTACTTCAAGCCTGACCATCTCCTCCAATATCCTCGACCCTTTAGGCAATGACTTCGCCCAAGCCAATTTCTGGTCCTCGCTATAGACTACAATCACCTTCGAGTTACTCTGCACATACAAAGACCAAGGCAATATCTTTTCTTGGCACAAGTTCTTCCCAACTTAACCGATATAAGTCCACACACGTCACATACCTAAAATAACATCAGTAAGCAATATCGTCAATTATTCATCACAAATTATTCTAGACCAACGCTGTCAATTATTCATCATAAATTATTCTAGACCTAGCCATATGGTCTAACAAAATTTATATGGACGACATAATTATGACTCTTCTAGTGCTTTGGTGCCCAAATTTTTTAATACAACAAGGGAATTCGAGATGAGTATGATAGGTGAGCTTACGTTCTTCCTTGACTTTCAAATCAAGCAATCGAAGGAAGGCATCTTCATTCATCAAAAGTACACCAAGGACCTTCTTCAGCACTTTGACATGGGAAGTCACAACTCCCATAACCACTTCTACAATTCTGGATACTGATGAGGATGGTGAGCCCGTGAACCAGAAGGAGTACTGCAGCATGATCAGCTTCCTCTACTTCACCGCTTCGAGGCCGAACATACACTTTATTATGTGTCTGTGCACTCAATTTCAGGCTTTCCCTCATGCCTCTTATCGTCAAGAAGTATACCGCATCTTTAGGTATCTTTAAGCTCCTCTTGACTTTGAACTCTGGTATTCTTCTGCTTCCTCGCTTTCTCTTCAAGCATTCTCATACACGGACTTTGCGGGGTGTAGGATACATAGGAATAATGCCTTAGACATCTGCCACTTCACATCTATCACTTCTTAGGCACATGTGGGCGCGCGCGGGAAGAAGCTGCGGGCGGTGTGGTTTCGCGGGAGAGCGCGCAGGGAGGGAGTCGCAGCGCGCGCGGGGAGGGAGTCACGGGCGGCGGTGCTCTCGGAAGGGGGAGGGAGCACGGGATCTAGAGAAACGATGCCCTTTCCCCCAACGCAGTTTAGATGGTTTCTAGCGGCATCGATGCACGTGAAGACACCGGTTCCTAATGTAGAAACGGTTTCTCCATTTTTTTCCCTCTCTCTCTCTTCATTTAATCCCTTGCCACATCAGCAAACTGATTAGCTGGCAGGATAATAAATGCATATAGAAACTATAGTAGTTTCTGCATTGGGAGTGCCCTCAAGATACATCAATCCCGCGTCCCAATTCACTTGACGTAGATTCCTTCATTTGCACACCAAATTCTCGACCAATCCACTATGCAAGAAGATGCGTGAGAGGCTCTCTGTTGGCGCACCAAATTACCATATTTTATCCACGGAAATCTTGCAAAAGGCTCGGTAAAATAATGATTTAATCCATATTTACGCTTATTTATGTAATATTTTTTTATATATTGTGTGTTAATATGTTTTGCAAGAAAATCATAGGAAACAGAAAAAATAAAGAAAATGGGAAAATGGCATCGACAAGCTACCAGGTTCAGTAGCCTATACCAGCCGGCCAAGCCCAATACCTTCTGGACTTGAGGACCACTTAATTGCGCATGTGTGCCACGTAGCCTAGCCGGCCAACCGACCTGAGAAAAACATCAGCCCTGCTTATTTTGATTTTAACTTTTAGCTTTTTGACTTCTAATTCACTATTTTTAAATTCATCTTTTTTTAGATTTTTAATTTTTAAGCTTTTTTGCCTTTTTATTTTTTCTGTATTTATTTGCATTGTCTATGATAAGCTAATTATTTTTTTCACATTATTAAATTTAATTGTATCAAAAAATAATATCAGTTATAGTGTAAAAAAAAGTCCACTATAGTATAATAAAACTATGAACCAACTTATTTAAGTCGAACTGCGCAACCAGAATACTCCAGCCGAAATACTACTACGACGATATCGCGCGCTTGCAAAATAATTGACATGATTGTAGGGTAAGCATCGCCAACACACTCCACGCCTAGCGTGCTTGGCCGCCCGGTGCTCGCCCATCTTCTCCTGCTTGGATTCCGCGTCGCGCCGCAGAGCCGCCGCCCGCTCCCGGTGCTCCGCATCCACACGCTCCATCGCCGCCTCCTGGCACCACTCCGCATGCTCCGATGCCGTCCGCCCCACGTCCACCACCTGCAGTAGCGCCTCATTGCAGTCCGGCTGCGGTGACCAGGGCACGGATGACGCGAGATTCAGCGTGATGGACAGCGAGGGGGGGAGGTGCAGCAGCTGGGTCATCCTTGTTCCTGCAGCTATATCGTTACAGCTGGAGCCGGTGGCGAGCCACGGGGGCAGCACCAGCGCCGAGGCCATGAGCATGGGGTCCCCGACGAGCTTCTTGGTGAAGCTCTCGGGCAGCCAGTCGTAGCTTTGGTGCTTCGCTCGTCGGGGCTGCGCGTGCCGCCGCGGTGCTGCTTCTCCTTGAAGACCTCCCACCAGTGGCGAAGCCAGGATTAAAATTGAGGGGGGCTGATGCATTTATCGGATTAAACTAAGTTCACACAAATATAGTCTTATGCTCTTATAGAATTTCAAATTCATACAGAAATTATACAATTGGAGTTTTGGAGACAAACAACGAAAAAAGAGAAATACAAAGTACGTACCTCAACAATAGAAAGCGCATACCCAATAATATAAAATTATTCTGCTATGAGTACGGAGTATAAATAAATCACCTGTGTATGAAACATATGAAAATTAGTTATATAATAGAAAATTGTGAATAATAATGAAAATTTAGTTCATATGAATTATGAAACACACCACAAATAAGCTAATTTGAACCACGAGACAAATTTGAATCACGGGGTCGTTTTTTCCATTATAGCAAAATCTATAAATAAATTATTAGTCTAAAATCTAAACTCTAAAAATACTAGATTGATAAAAAATATATATAGAAAAATTACCCTAAAGCAGTGAAAGCTGAAGCCGTCGGCCGTCTCTATCCTCAAATACTCAATTCTCTGATCACAGTCACACGAGTAATTCACCAGTGGACACTCGTATTACTTCGCTGTGCAATCAATTTGTTACTTAACACTACCCTCCAGCTGGCTCTGTCTATACTCGATTCTCTATCGCAGCACGAGCAACAATACATATTATACTCAATTCTCTATCGCAGGCGCAGGCTCCCCCTTATTACCTCGGTTCGCCCACAGTAGCGCCAGCGCATGCACAGCCCGTTTAATCCCCCGCACTCCCGCAGGCCGCCGCTCGACTCGGCTCTCTCTCTCTCTCTCTCTCTCTTCTCACTTTCTCAGATCTCGCTCGCCGGCCGCCGCCTCGCCTCGCTCCTCTCCTCGGGGCTCGGCTCCTCCGCTCCTCGCCTCGCTCGGAGTCACCGCCTCACCTAGCCTCGCTCGAAGAGTCGGAGTTCGCCGTCCCAGACTCGCCGGCGGTGCCTTGACCCTTGTCGCCCCGGTCCGGCTCCCCCTGCCCCGACTCGGCCCCCTCGTCGCCCCGCTCCGACTCCTCCCGCCGGGTCGCCGCAGCGCTAGATCTGGTTTTGTGAATGTGCTTTGTCATTTGTGCCTTGTGAATGTCTGTGTGTTTGGGTCTGCCGCCGCCTTGAAAGTGGTCAAGCGGATGTTTTGGTGGGCCAAGAACCAAGAAGATAATTTGCTGGGCCTCTTTACAGGCTTTTTTTGTTGATTGTTGCTTGTTGGGCTTAAAGCCGTCGAAGTTTAAGCTGTGATTGTCGCTGTCGGCCGGGGGCGCTCGCCGGCGGGGGGCCGCTCGCCCGGGGGGGGGGGGGGTGTTGGGTGTTCGCCGCCGGGGAGAGGTGAGGCTCGAGCCTTTCTAAGCCTCCCCTGGCTTCGCCCCTGGCTCTCAAGTGTAGTGTTTCTATTTCCGCGGCCAAGAAGCCAGCTTATCGATTCAAGATTTGTATGAGATGTGCCCCATCAACAAGAACCAAGTTCCACACAAGACTCTCAATTGATAAGCATACCACCTCGGCAGTTCAAAGAAAGGACGCATTTTGTAAGCAAAAGGGAACACATCTTTCTCAAAGAATCAAAACCAATGCATCTAAGGATCGTACTAAGCAGATAAATCAGCGAGACCGCTAAAAAAACAAGACAGGATCCCATACCCTAAATACATCAGCACAGAGAGAGACAGAGATAGAGAGAGGGGGTGGGGGTGGGGGAGTTACCGCGGTGAGTCGCCGCCGCCTTCGGTGCCGGAGACGTGGATGGAGCTAGGGCAGGAAGAAGAGAGCACTCTTGGTTGGGGTTTTTATTGGGCCTTTAGTATTCGAAGCGCAGGACGAATGGGCTTCCTTGGTGGGCTTACGTTTTACTAAATGGGCTTCCCTTGGAATCCCTTTTGCCTCGCTAGCTACGTACGTACGTACGTGCTTATGTATGTATGAACGCTCCTGCCATCTCATCCATGCACTGACCTGACTGACAGCGACTGCACACAGTAGATATATACTTGTCGTAGGAGCCGTACACCAACTGTTGATGCTCATGGATGGAAGTGCAGTGCAGTGCACTGCAGTAGCACCCCTCCAACAACACATGAACAAGACAAGAACATGCACTAGCTCGCGCATAACCATACATGCATACGCACACGCGTGCATTGGACAAATCAAGAGAAATTAACTGCAATTGCCTGTCGCCACAAATTGTAGAGACCAGTTCTTCAAAGGATTGATCAAAGCATCCACGGGCAGATAGAGCAGAAATCTGCAACTCTGCTCTGTATGGTCTGCTTGATGAACTCAGAGGGTGCAGCCATGCAGATACAAGTTAAAATTTCTTCCACACAAAAACAAAAGAAGAAATTCCCTCGTCTTCCTTCCTCGATCTCTCTTAATTCATTGGTTAATTGCGTCTGAAAAATAAAATCAGACGCGGAAGTTCTTCCCGGCGAAGGTCTGGCCGAACTGCCAGCCGGCGGGGGCGATGTTCCAGGAGGTGGAGGAGCGGCGGTCGCCGGCGGTGACGCGGAAGGAGAGGACCTGGCCGATGAGTATGGCGTTGGACTGCCAGTTCTGGCCCCAGTTGCGAGACATGGGCAACCACCTCGTGCGCGCCCCCTTCACGCTGGCCCGCACCACGTCGCCGGCGCCGGCCACGTTGGTGATGAGCACCAGGTTGAAGTACCGAGACCCGTTGATGGTGAACCGGATCCCGCCAGACCTGCGGCAAGCCACCCTGCATTCAGAACATTATTACAAGCTTCTTTTTACTGCTGCTTTTGTCATCACGCTCATGTAGAGGTAAAAACGGATCGGATAGTTTTCAATCGATCTGGATGAAAACGAATATGGATTGTATTAGATCGGATTTTCTTCGGATAATTCTCGGATTGGAAATAAATATGGATTTTTTTGTCAAAAACGAATACAAATACAGTAGGCCTGATATCCATGCGAATACAAATTATCCGGATAATATAGAATTGGAAATCAGAGATTTCAGCCCAACGTTGCCCAGCCTAAACCAGCCTCTCTCATCTCCCCTACTAGCCCACTGGCTCAACCAAGCCATAAGTCTCCATTACTATTAGGCATTAGGTTCCTTAGTCATATTAAATTACAAACACCACTAGCAAATATTTATATTTATTAAAAATAAATTTAGTAATGTCGGTATATTAAAATTTGTACCGATTAAATTGATGTACTGCCATTTAAATCATTCTGATGCAAATTTAAATTCTTAATTAATTTATTAGTGACATGTAAATGATAGAAATCTATTAAGAATTATTTAGAACTTTAGAAAAAATTAATTGCCATTTGAAATTTTAAAATTGCACTACGGTCAATAAGCTAGCTAGCGAGGGCATTTGTGTCATTTGAGAATACGAAAAGAACGGAGTGCAAGACGAGCCGATGGGTAGGTACGTACTTCCTGAAGGTGACGGGCACGATGCCGGCGCGGTATTCGGCGAGCTTGAGGAACACGGGCATGGCGAGGTCGAAGTGCGGCCGCGGGGGGTTGCACCAGCCGCCGTCGTCGGACTGTCGGAGGGCAGCGCGTAGTTGGGCTGGCAGAAGTTGGTGGCCGTGACGACCACCGACGGCGAGCCGGCGCTGCACCACTTGCCGTGTGAAGAATCAGAGGGGCGGAAGCCTGGATGAACGCCTTGCGGTGAGGCGGTTACGTGTTTGATCTAATAAGCCGTAACTTGGCAATGATACAAGGAGGAATATATAGATGAGTATTGCATGGTTGGTTTCCCTAATACATAAGGAAACGGATTCAAATATTCTATCTATAGCCAACCGTGCATATCTCAATCCATATCTGTTACAAAGACAAATCTATATCTCTAACACTCCCCCTCAATCTGATCTTACAAGATTTAGATTGTTTTTAAACATCTCAAAAGGTCTTACAGCAAGAGCTTTAGTAAAACCATCTGCAACTTGATCTTTGGTGGAGATGTACTCAATCTCAAGGAGTTTTCTTGCAACTCGTTCTCGCACAAAATGATAGTCAACTTCTATGTGTTTAGTACGTGCATGGAAAACTGGATTAGCTGACATATACTTAGCTCCAATATTATCACACCAAATTTTTGCAGCTTGTGGTGCTTGAATTTCAAGTTCTTGTAACAATGTGTGAATCCACATGATCTCTGCTGTTGCATTTGCCAAAGCTTTGTATTCAGCTTCTGTACTTGAGCGTGACACCGTCGCTTGTTTCTTTGCACTCCACGACACAAGATTAGAGCCTAGGAAAATAGCAAACCCTCCTGTGGAGCGACGATCATCAAGATTACCTGCCCAATCTGCATCTGAAAACCCACTCACAAGCAAAGATGAGGACTTACAAATTTTAAGTCCTAGCTTAACAGTGTGCTTGAGATATCTTAGAATTCTCTTAACTGCTGCCCAGTGAACTGTGGTTGGAGCATGTAAAAACTGACACACCTTATTTACTGGAAAGGAAATATCTGGTCTTGTCAGGGTCAAATATTGCAAAGCTCCAACAACACTCCTAAACTGTGTAGCATCATTTAATCCAAGTAAAGTACCCTCACTAACAGATAATTTCTCAGATGTAGACAGAGGTGTAATGGCTGGTTTGCAGTCACTCATTCCTACTCTTTTCAACAAATCTGAAGTATATTTTTCTTGACTTAACACTATTCCATTAGTTAGTTTGTTTACCTCAATGCCAAGGAAGTAGTGTAGATCACCAAGATCTTTTAGAGCAAACTCCTTTCCAAGATCCTGCAGTAGAGCTGAGGTTGCACTAGGCACAGAACTGGCTATAATGATGTCATCAACATATATTAGCACAAAGATAACTACACTTCCTTTACTATAGAAAAATAGAGATGTATCTGCTTTTGAAGCCTTAAAACCCAATTCTTGAAGTTTAGTGCTCAGTCTTGAATACCACGCTCTGGGAGCCTGTTTTAATCCATATAAGGCTTTATCTAACTTACAAACATAGCCAGGTAAATCTGATTTCTCATATCCTGGAGGTTGTCTCATATATACCTCTTCTTCCAGGACTCCATGTAGGAATGCATTTTGTATATCCAGTTGTCTCAAGCTCCATCCTCTGGTCACAGCAATAGACAAAACCATTCTAATAGTAACTGCTTTAACAACTGGACTAAAAGTATCCTCATAATCTATACCATACCTTTGCTTGAATCCTTTTGCCACGAGTCGTGCCTTGTACCTGTCTAGAGTTCCATCTGCTTTTCTTTTGATCTTGTAGACCCATTTACAATCAACGACATTTCTCCCTTTCTGCGGTGGGACCAAATGCCAGGTTTTATTCTTCATCAACGCCATATATTCTGCATCCATTGCTTCTCTCCAGTGTTCGCTGTTCAGTGCCTCATCTACAGTTTGAGGCTCACCAGATGATGTAAAATAAGTGTATCTAACTGTGCCATCAGTATATACCTTTTCCTTGCGTATTCCACTCCTCAGACGAGTGTGTGGCCTGGTTGGCGCAGAGGATCCCGGAGGATCAAGGCTCAAAGTATATGCGTCTCCCCCTGGGTCCGGACCGGATGAGTCTGCGCCGACACCATCATGAGCTGCCACGCCTACTCCTATCGTTTCTGCAGCTGACGGCGAGAGCTGTTGCGCTGTCCCTACTGCAGTCGGCAATTGATGGCATGCAATCTCTGGCACAGATGGTCCCACCAGAGCCGACGTGTTGTCGTTTGGTTGCATGGAGTCGAACGAGTGGGCGGGAACCGGACGAGTGCTTGTCTGCGTGTCGCCTGAGAACTGACTGGAAGCTGGAATATCTGGAGAGGGCAACGTTGCAGCACATCTCTGTTCCCGAGGCGAATGTGACTCAGGATTAGATCCTTCTACCGCATCACCTTGATTATCCAAATGATGACTACCTGCACTTTGATTATTACCAGCATTTTGATCACCTGCACTGTCCTCATAAGAATTGTTAGCGGCATTTGGAGAGTTAGACATATGATCATTCTGTAACTCTCCCCCTTGATCATAGCTATAAGGAATAAGAGCAGGAGGAAGAAGTAAAATTTCAGAGCGCAGGCGAGCACCAGCATTGGAATGCAATTGAGCAAAGGGAAATACGTTCTCATCAAATATAACATCCCGGGAGATATAAACACGACCGGAAGATGGATCTAGGCATTTGAAGCCTTTGTGATTTGTACTATACCCAAGGAAAACACATTGCTTGGATCGAAATTGAAGTTTGTGGGTATTGTAAGGCCGGAGATTAGGCCAACATGCACACCCGAATACTCGAAGAGAGTTATAATCCGGTTGTTGTTTGAATAGCCGATCTAGAGGAGTTTGGAAATCAATAACTTTACTAGGGATGCGGTTGATAATATATGTGGCAGCAAGGAAAGCTTCATCCCAGAATTTGAGAGGCATTGAAGCATGCGCAAGTAAAGCTAGACCTACTTCAACTATGTGGCGATGCTTTCTCTCGGCTGATCCATTTTGTTGATGAGCATAGGGACAGGATACATGATGAGAGATACCAATTTTACTAAAAAAGAGATTGAGTTTTTGATACTCTCCTCCCCAGTCGGTTTGAACAGTTATGATTTTGCGATCAAAGAATCTCTCTACCATCTTTTGAAATTCATGAAATTTGTCAAACACCTCAGACTTGTTTTTGAGGAGATAAATCCAGGTAAATTTACTATAGTCATCAATGAAACTCACATAATATTTTTTTCCACTAACAGAGCTAGGGGCAGCACCCCATACATCAGAGAATATGAGTTCCAAAGGATGGTGAGACACACTTAACGACCTAGAATAAGGTAACTGATGGCTTTTAGCCTTTTGACAAGCATCACAAACCGACTCTTTATTGGACTCAGAGAGAAATGGTAAACTATTTGTGCTAAGAATTTTTGCAACAATTTGAGTAGATGGGTGACCCAAGCGGCTATGCCACTTTGAGAAGGATGGCTTGACTAGGAACACTTGCTTTGCTGATGTAGCAGGAAGAGAGTAAAGTCCTTGCCGACATCTCCCTTTAAGAATCGTATTCCTCGTGGCTCGATCCTTAATCAAAAAATATTCAGGGTGAACTTCAATGAATGCAGAATTATCCATAGCAAGACGACGAGCAGAGATAAGGTTCTTTTTAACTTTAGGCACATGAAGTATATTTTTGAGATGCAAATTACGACTGGGGGTAGTAATAACAGAATGACCAATGTGTTTAATCTCCATACCTTGACCATTTGCCGCATGAATTTGATCCTTGCCCTTGTATTTTTCTTTGACCGACAGTTTGTCCAGTTCACCAGTCAAATGATCGGTGGCGCCCGTATCTAAATACCAGTTGGTATCCACTTCATATGTGCGATTGGCAGCAGCAACATGACGCTCATCTGGCACATAGTTCTGATCGAACCTGTGCCAACAGTCCGATGCCATATGGCCTCTTTTATAGCAGACTTGACAAACCAGCCGACTGTCCGTGCGCTGCTGATTGCTACCGCTCCTGCCACGTCCATCATGACCACGGCCACGAGAAGTATTGCGTCCACGGCCAGCACCGCCACGGCTGGATAGCCCTCCACGCCCGCGAGTCACGGAGTTCGCCGAAGAGCCACCGCTGCGAAGCGCCTGTCTGTTCTCAAAGTTCAAGAGCTGAGAGTATAGGTCTGTCAAGGTAATGGGTTCTACTCTCGCTACCAGTGCGGAAACAACCGGCTCAAAGTCATCATCTAACCCATTCAATATGTATGCCACCAGTTCTTCTTCATCTAACTGTTTGCCGGACGCAGCAAGTTCATCACCGAACGACTTCATCTTGCCAAAGTACTCGGAGACGGTCATGTTACCTTTGCGTGTCGTCGTGAGAGACAGTCGGACGTTGAGGGAGCGCGCGCGCGTTTGAGATGTGAAGATTCCTTCTATCGTGCGCCATGCTTCACTCGCCGTCTTGGATGCTGCAACCTGGGTGAGCACTTCACGCGACAAGGAAGAAAACAGGAAGCCGAGAACTTGTTGATCTCTTGCAAACCACTCCAGGTATGCTGGGTTCGGAGATTTTGTCACCTTGTCATCTTCCTTCCGCTCAATCTCCGCTGGCGGGATCACGACCATGTCACGGATGTGATCATCTAGCCTTGCACCGCGTATAGCAGTGAGGACCTGCGCACTCCAGAGCGCATGGTTTTGTTTTCCCAGTTTCTCAGAAATCTGGAAACCGAGCAAAGGGTTGGAGATGACGGCGGCGGAGGAACTGGCCATGTTGGCGACGAAACTTGATCTTCAGAAACGCTCTGATACCATGTGAAGAATCAGAGGGGCGGAAGCCTGGATGAACGCCTTGCGGTGAGGCGGTTACATGTTTGATCTAATAAGCCGTAACTTGGCAATGATACAAGGAGGAATATATAGATGAGTATTGCATGGTTGGTTTCCCTAATACATAAGGAAACGGATTCAAATATTCTATCTATAGCCAACCGTGCATATCTCAATCCATATCTGTTACAAAGACAAATCTATATCTCTAACATGCCGGACTGGGCGTCGCAGCGGAGCTCGAAGCAGGCGCCGCAGCTGAGGCCGGAGTTGAAGAGCGCCGTGCTCAGTGCCGCGTTGTTCACGCCGTATCCCTGGCTGTACAGGTTGCCGTACCCGCAGGCGCCGCCTGCATTGCATGCCCACAGGCCGCCGGAGTACGTTGAGCAAAATGAACAGATAGACATCGTTAGCTAAATATGGCTAGGTGCGCGCGTACGTATATACCCATCGTTCCCGAGGCGTCGCTGCCGCCGTAGAAGGTGGCGTGGGCGCTCTGCCAGGCGCCGCCGGTGTAGACCCCGGGAATGCGGGCGTCAGCGGCCAGCACCGCCATTAACACGAGGAGAGCTCGCGGCAGGTGCATGGCCGGCAATGGCATACGGTCGATGCCTCGATGGCGCGTGGCTTAATTGGCCTGTGGAGTACACGCTGACCACTGAGTGATAAGGGAAAGAAAGCAATGCCAGGAGGATGAGGGCGTGTCTATCTATATACAAAGCTGGGATGGAGGAGGCAAGCTTGAATTAAAGTTGAGAATTGATAAACACCATTCGAATGTTTTCTTTTATACTATGATCCAGATTCGAACACTTGGATGTGAACGAAGATTCGTACAAATTCCTACTTTGAAAAAAATTTATTGAATCTTTAATTTAACAATCACAAATTTAAATAATTATTTAGAAAAACACATCTGAAGAATGGCTAGACACTCCCATTGAAATTTTACCATTTACCTCGGAATGTGGGGCACCGATCGATCGATTTCGCATCTGTAAGGAACCTCTCACAAGCTAGTCACTAAGCCAGCTCTCATGTCTCTCTAGGAATTAAGGTAGGTGACTCAAATTACTGTTATACGATTAATTTTTACCATTGCAATAGGTAATTAGTAGCTAGGATCGAGTGAGAAAACAAGGTACGGATGGCATGCAAGCATCTGACGGCGATGGGCTCGAGTCTGAAGATCCGCATTTCTTTGCTTCCATGGCAAGTATATGCAAGCATTGACCATCTTCTTCTTCCTCAACTCTAAACGTACGTGCGTCATTCGTTCACACATGCATCATTTATCGTGTTGTCCGTCGACTGCCGGCAGCAAATTAACCACGGGCACCGACACCAGCGGTCTTAAGATTTCCGGTTACCATCCCAGATATTCTCCCCCGGCCGGGATGAAATACTATTTTAAGATGCTCTAATACGACGTAGTTGAAATTTTTTCATAAAAACCTTTTATTTTTTCTATATACCTTTTTCTATACAAAAAAATATATAAATTATACTATGAAAATGAATTTTGATGAATTTTTCCATAAAACTCATTTTAAAGTATCTTATAATCATTAAGGGTATGCTAAATAAATAAATATAATAATATTATTTAAATGATATATAAAAAAACGAGAGAACATACTCGCTGAAGTGTAGAATCTTTTTTCTATATTATAGGGCGATCAGATCAAGCAAGCTAGCTCTCTCTCTCTCGTACTACCACTGTTCAGCGGGGGTACCTTCATTCTGTTACTGACCGGAGGACAATAATCCAGCTTACTAGCGTACTTATCGTCATTAGGAGTCTGTCCTGCTCATTTTGACTTTGGTTTCTGGTTTCTGATTTATTTTTTATTATTCGTAAATTTCGTTTTTTTGATTTTTTAAGTTTTTTTACCGGTTCTTTTTTCCGTATTCGTTTGCATTACACGTGCTGGGCTAACCCGTTTTTTTTATTTTTTTAAATTTTTTAAATTTAATTGTGCCAAAATAAACCACCATCAGCTATATTGTAATTTTAGTTAGCTATAGTAAAAATCAGCTATAAGTCATAATAATTCAGCTCAACCGAATACCACTAAGGATGTACAGAATCGAGTGTATGTACTGGAGTACTATACCTTAACGAAGCCAATTACGGCTTACGTTGCCAGCCGGCCAGCCTGAGCCAAGAGCATTAATACATACAGACATGTAAGTGGCCCGCATATTCATTCGTTGGTTAATTATTCCTTGGCTAGCTTGGGTGTGACACGTATGCAGGAAAAAGAAACTAATTGACGCAGGAGTAGTAGCAACTCTGAATGTGCCTTTACTCTGAAGCAGCTCTGAATGGATGGATGGACCAAGCTGTGTATCTCCACCAAAAACAAATAATAGCTCCGCCATTATGCCCCGCGGCTTCCCCGCCCAGCGAGCGCCCCACGTCACCGCTCCCCCGCCCGCGCGCGCGCCCCGGCCGGCGCGTGGCGGGGCATTTCCCGTACGGCCGGAGGAGGTAGTTTCCTCCGGTTTTGCGGAAATTACGTATAGGTCCTTTTTTCTCGCGAAAAGATCCCTGCAAGTTTTTTTCCCAAAAAAATTTTTGGATTGCGCCCTGCAGGTTCCCGAAATTACGTATAGGCCCTTATTTACTTACGAACAGGTCCTTACAAGTCCTCGATTTTTTTCGAAAAAACCCTTTACCTTTCTCGAAATTGCGTACGTGCCCTTGATTTTTTTAAAAAAACTCCTCACGAATTATCGCCTCTTTTACTTCGGTACACACGGTGGCTGGCGCGGCGTGTCGCCGCGCCTATGAGGCTAGTACCAACATTAAGCCCGGGGGGATTCACGGCCCCCGGGCGTGTCCACGTCAGCGCTTCCCCGCCCGCGCGCGCGCCCCGGCCGCCGCGTGGCGGGGCATTTCCCGTACGGCCGGAGGAGGTAGTTTCCTCCGGTTTTGCGGAAATTACGTATAGGTCCTTTTTTCTCGCGAAAAGGTCCCTGCAAGTTTTTTTTCCAAAAAAATTTTTTGGATTGCGCCCCGCAGGTTCCCGAAATTACGTATAGGCCCTTATTTACTTACAAACAGGTCCTTACAAGTCCTCGATTTTTTTCAAAAAACCCCTTTAGCTTTCTCGAAATTGCGTACGTGCCCTCGATTTTTTTAAAAAAAACTCCTCCCGAATTATCGCCTCTTTTACTTCGGTACACACGGTGGCTGGCGCGGCGTGTCGCCGCGCCTATGAGGCTAGTTCGAAAGCAACAAAGGTAGCATTGAAGATGCATGACCTAGCTTGCAATTGGCCGGTGGGGTGCATGCGTATATGCATGGTCACTGCTGCTCGCGGCAGCTGGTCAGTGGCTAATGGTGACGGCTTCATATAATATGCATGCGCGTTAAGTTGTGCCAGTATCTTTCCTGTGCCTGAATCTTGCGGCATGCAAAGCTGAAAAAAATTTGATGCGCATTAGTCTTTTTTATGTGATTATAACAAGATATACTTACGCATGCATGTATACACATGACACTATACATACACCTACGTGGGTACATCCAATGTACAGCTTGAGTTGAGACGGACTCATAGAGCGCAGGTACACACTTTGACCACTAAAGCATCTACATGCGTGTGTACTCAGATGTCATTATTTACATAAATAGTACTCAAACAGTGATGTTCACATAAACCCCCAAAAATGAGGTGCTCGGGTTTGAGCCGGGTAGGTGGGCTACACGATGGCAAGCCATGCCATCCGAACTAGGCTCGATCCTTGATGCGCGTTAGTCTTTAAGGGTCCGCTCCAAGGAGTTTTTAAGCCATAGCTTTTGATTTATTTTATACTGTAGTTGTTATTAGTTTTATTCTGTGTAAAATATATAAAAAAGTTACATCAACATAAGCAATGTGAAGGAATAAGAAAAAAATAAAAAACCAAAAGAGACAAAAATCTTAAGTCAGAGACTAGAAGCTGAGCGTCGCGAGATCGATCCATCCCCAAAGGCAAAGCATGCAGGGCGCTCACGTACTCAGCAGCCAATGTGTACTCTAGCTTCCCACGAATCAACTCATGTGTCGGCAGATCGATCGATCGTGCTGCACGTACAGGCAACTCCATCTCCATCTAGCTGATAGCCATCTTTTTGTTGCTCATCACATGCATATCTATGCTGTTCTACCAAACCAAACTGTATGAGTTTCATCAATTTTCATTCTAGTTTGAACCTGAGTTAAGTCCAGAGCCTGTTTAGTTGGCAACTTATGACCCTCTACAAGATGTATCAAACAAGTTAATGAGCTTCCATGGTTGATTTATCTTTCGCTGCGAAGCCTAGCTTGGTCAGTTTCATTCGTTGAGATACAGGGGCTCATTTGATAGTACCGCATGCAAATGGCACATATATTCAACACTGCTAGCTTGTGAACTCGCCAAGGCTATGCTGCTGATTCCACTATACCCTGCTCCAACCGGCTTATTTTTCTTGCTTCTAGCTGTTGATGTTGGTTTTTGGCTGAGATTATACTATAACGATTATTAGCTTTTTTGGGCCATTCAATGAAAGAAAACTAAAGAAAAATAAAAAATATTATATCTCTACAGACAATACAAAGGAATAATAAAAAAGCAAAAAAAGCCAAAAAAATAGAAATCAAGAAACTGACATGTTTCAAATAAATTTTAGCTTCTAAAAGCTAGAAGATGAAGTTGATTGAAGTTGGTTAAGCTAATTAAACAGGCCGGCATGCAGATGCAGGTCCTGTAGACCTCTACAGTCTAGGCAAACATCCTACAAAATTTTCATACGGTCTTAAGCTGTTTCTGCATTGTTTTTCTTGCTTTATGGCTACTGCTTCAACAACTACTGGCCACTGGGAAGGTTGCAAACCACGGGTCAAAGTTCAGGTCAGACGGATGGAAATAAAAGGAAATTCTCTGTGTTTTGGTCGTTTGTTACGCTCCTAACTGGTTGTACTCAAAACGAATTGACATGTAAATACTGTAAAATATACTAGATTCTTATATAGAGGTGATTAGCCTTGATCAACTCGGCTTCGGCTTCGGCTTCTGGCTTATTTTTTTACTATTCATAAGTTTCGTCTTTTTCTGAACTTTTGGCTTTTTGTTGAGCTTTTTTGCCGGTTCTTTTTTCCCGTATTTGTTTGTATTATACGTAATGGGCTAACATATTTTTTTATTTTTAAATTTAATTATGCTAAATAAGCCTCTGTCAGCTATAGTGCTTTTTTCAGCCAGCTACAATGTTTTCAGTCATAAGCCATGAGCTTTTCAGTCGAACCGATCACCACCTCAGTGCTTGCTCTATACAGTACAGTTAGATGCAGTTTTTAGAGCACCATGAAATGAATTACTACTTGGCTAGCTTGATTTTAAACGGTAATTATGCTGGCATGTGTTTGTAGGGACACTCAGCATTGGAAAAGGCCTTGGCATTGTTAAGCTTTGGGGACCCTCCAAGAATTCACCGACAGCCCACAAAGCTCATAGGCTCCTGGAAAGGCTAACACGTCCTGTCTCATCTGACGCTGCTCCAGTCTTTGCCATTTGGCCTCTCGACCATCGCTCCCCTACTTGCTCGGCTTCTCTCCCCTTTTATTGCATCTTGTACTAGCATGGTATGCTAAACAGCATATCTAGTATTATAAGAGCAAGTTCAATAATAGAGCCAAGTGCTTGGCTATAAGTTAAGTTATAAGAGCCAAGTTATACAATAATCTGTCTTCTATTTGTCTATAAAATATTTTTTTATTATTATATGGTATCATGTCTCACATTCTCTTTCCTACCCCTCCTCACATACATTTATTATCTGGACCCACCACTGCATAGGCTCCCGTGTGCAGCTAGTTGCTTGCATGAGAGCCAAGCTCTCCTCTCTCTCCTCTCTTCTCTCCTCCACATCAGCAAAAATGCTGACTAGCTTGGCTATAAGATCATTGTTGTACTTGCTCTAAGCAATTTTTTTTCTAAACTTAGCCTCTAGTCCCATTTTTACGGTGGTGATCGGTTCGGCTGAAAAGCTCGTGGCTTATGGCTGAAAACACTGTAGCTGGCTGAAAAAAGCACTGTAGCTGACAGAGGCTTATTTAGCATAATTAAATTTAAAAAAAATTAAAAATAAAAAAATATGTTAGCCCATTACGTATAATACAAACAAATACGGGAAAAAAACCGGCAAAAAAGCTCAACAAAAAGCCAAAAATTCAGAAAAAGACGAAACTTATGAATAGTAAAAAAATAAGCCAAAAGCCAGAAGCCGAAGCCGAGTTGATCAGGGCTGTACAACTCTCCACATCTTCCTAAACTCAGACAGCGATGACAGATGTCACCTACTATGCTATCTCAGCTCGGCAGGAGAGAACATAGCCGTAACACCTACCAAGCATTCCTAGCTTGGCAGAGGACATATTGAGCAACTCGAGTTCGGCAGAAATACCTATCGAACAACCCAAACTTAGCAGCCCGTCAATATTGCTTAAACATGATCTCTACCCCTCTATAATACACCAAAATTTTCTTTACTAAATCCACCCCCACAGTTATGCCTAATCTAAGTCCACTCAGATTTGTGTACCAAAGTAATCCAACTTCATACAAATGAATGACCTGGATCTTTCCTCAAGCCTTCTTCTCTTACTCATTGAAGATCCTAAGGCCAAAATCATCCGGATCATGCACATCATTGAACCCGCGCGCTCCTCGAGCGGGGCGAGGCCCTCCTCCAGAGCCCGGCACGCGGCCGCCAGCGCCTCGGCGCGCTCCACGACCTCCCCCGTGCGCTCCTCGTTGACGCCCACCTTCGCCTCCGCCGCCTCTTCCTCCTCGGCGATCTCCTCGAGGAGACTGTTCAGCTCCTGCGTTGCGCGCTCCACGGCCTGCATCTCGGCAAGGAGCCCTGTGGGTGCCGCCGACCCGGACGATGACCTCTTCTTCTCCCCGCGCCTCCACTCCTCCGAGATCCGCTCCTGGAGAGCCGACATCGGCGTCGCCCACTGCGCCTGCTTCGGCGGCGCAACCGTGGGATTGGTAGACGCGGACGACCGGTCCTGGCCCAAAGTTCCCATCCCGCCCAAACTAGCCAGTTCCCACCCGCCGCGAGAGCAAAGGAAGGAGCATGCCGCAATGCGATGCTGTACATCGTGGGGCTCGGCCTCGGCGACGAGCGAGACATCACGCTGCGGGGGCTCGACGCCGTCCGCCGCTGCGCCAAGGTCTCCCTCCTCTCTGTAACATCCTGAAAAATTTAAAATTTAAAATATGAGTTTCTCGAATTATTTTTGCAATATATTCTGTTGGAATTGGATTTTATGGTGTTTTCCTGAAATTGGATGAGATTTCAAATTCTTAAAGAATTCATAAAATACAAAGACAAACAATAGTAATTCCAAAAAGGGGATTATGCACATAATAGAAAACTAAAATTTTAAATACGAATATGAAAAGATGATCTAGTATAAGGAGGGAGAAATCTGAGTTAAAAATATAAAACTTCATTTTGTAAATAATGAAAAATATGTATATATATATGTGCAAAATTAAGTAGGCCGTCAAATAACCACAGGTGAAGTTATATATATACACATATAACCTAAATGATAATAATAATAAACACTCTCGTTTAATAGTGGGAAATTTAAAGCGTGAATTCTAAGGCCATCCAAAAATCAGTAAAATGCTAATGCAAATTAAAAAGTTCAAAAACCAAAAATCCAAAATTCAGAAATTCACAAAATCCCAAAAATCTCTTTTGGGCCCGGCTTGTTTTTCCTTCCGGCCAGCTGCGCATTTTTTTTCTCCCCCCCGGCCCATCTCTATTCCTGGCCTTTGGCCCCCTCTCCCGACCGCCTCCTTCTTCCTCCTCCCTCCGCTATTCTCCCGGCGCGCCGCTCGCACCGCTCCCCGGCCGCGTCGCTCTGCCGCGCGGGCCTCGCGTCTCCGCTCCCTGCCCATGGACCCGCGCCCCGCCCGCATCCTCTCCTTCTCTTCCTCTGCCGTGCGGGACCGCCCTGCCTCGGCCGCGCGTTGTCTCCTCCCTCCCCTGTTCTCCCGGCTCGCCGCCCGCACCAGCACCCGGCCGCGCCACCCTCCGAACCAGGTCGCCCAGCTACAGCCGCGCCCGCTCCGCCCCAGTTTCGCTCGCCTCCACGCTTTGACCACCGCGTGCTTCATTCCCCCTGGCCACAGTCCTTGCATTCACCTCCCCTGGTCGCAACTCCTTCGCGTTCATCCCCCCTCAGCGCCGCCCTCGGTTTCGCTCGACCTCGCCCCAGGTTTCACCTCGCCCAGTTGCCACCCGTGCTCGCTGCCTATAAGATGCTGGCCAAACCTCAGTTGCCCCTCTCCTTTGCGCCCATCCAAGCCACAGTGAGGTTGTGCCGCCGCCGTCCCTCCCCGTCCCGGCTATCTACGGCGAGCACTCCGCAAATCGCCCGCGTCACGGCGCGCCCCTTGACTCCCACCGCCGTCCCTCACCGTTAATTGGAAGGCCATCACCCGAGAACGCCCCGCCCGCTCCTCTTCCGTCTCCGGCCGGCCGACGCCATTCCTGCCGCCGCCTCCTCCTCGGTCGCCCCTTGACCGATTCCCCGCAGTGGGAGCACCCCCACGACACCCTCAATCTCCCCCAACCGACGCCCGGCCTCCTCGACGCCCGAGCTGCCCCCTCCACGTGCGCCAGCCTCCGCCGCCCCTGGCTTCCGACGCTAGCCCGCCTCGGTCACTCGCCGGCTTCACCGACCGCACTGGTACGCTCCATACCACTCCCTCTTGCCCATGCTCGTGCTAATTGGGCTCCCCTTCCCCATGGCCGTCGCCGCCCCCATGGCTCCTCCGCGCCCGGCCACCTCCATCGCCGCCGGCACCCCTCGGCGCCGCCTTGGCCGAAGCCACTACCAACCGGGGGTTCATCACCTCGGGGGCAGCCCATCTCGCCACGTTCGCCGCCCTCCGGCCGACGGCCGCGCCGACGAGCCCGCCGCCTGGCCCTGCGCCGCCCCTCCCCTGTTTTGTTCCCCATGGCCGAAGGGTCCTCTGCCCTGACTCTCTCTCTCTGAGTTGTGGGCCCAAACAGGAGAACCCCCCCAGGCAGTGTGTATTCCTGGTTTCTCTTCCAATTATGGCTAAATATTAATTAAAAGTTTTTCAATGAAGCAAATGTGTAGAGTATTAATTAGATAATAAGGAGTAAGAATTAAAAATTGAAAAACCTTTGTGAAGGTTCTTATAAATATGTATATATATGTATGAATGAAGGAAAATCAAGTCTAATTAATCTTATGGCAAAGGATAATGGGTGGAGTTAACTAAGAGCTTATAAAATTGGTAAATTGCTAAAGGTGTAATCCTAAATAAGTGCCAACTAAGATTCAACTTTCTTGCTTAAGATTAGAAATTTCCAAATATAATTAAAGAGGCACCTGATAAATCATAAGTGACAAATAATATTGGGAATGAGAATTGATTACAAAATATAAACAAGGTGCATGCTTTGTAAAAACTCTGGATACCCTCATATCAACAACAATTGGCAAGTGACCTTTATGAAAGCAAATACATATAGATAAATAGTTAGAAAAATGTTGATGACATATATGCGCCATTAGTAAATATGTTAGTTCAATTTAAAAAAAACACCTTAGACCCTTTTATATATATATATATATATATATATATATATATATATATATATATATATATATATATATATATATATATATATATATATATATATATATATATATATAACCTAACATTAACATATTGCCGACCCTGAGATCTTAGATAGTAGTTTTAATTTAGTAGCGATAACAAAATGTAATCATGTATAGCAGGTTCGAATAGTAAAGGGATGTAAAAGTTAACCATCTAAAGTATGACTGTCATTTCTATATCTTTAAAAGGTCATCTTAATATATAGTTACTAAAATGTAATAGCACTAGGACATCGGGCATTAAAATGACCTAACTAATATATATAAACATTCCAAAGTAAACACTTAATCAATAACCACGAGTAATTAGGATTGCATAAAATGCCACATATCAAATTCAATGATATGAAGATTAAAAAAAGGGGATATTGGGATATTAAAGATTTAAATCTTAAATTAATTACTTTATATAAATAATAAATAATGAGCCTTTACTATTTATCTTAATCTAATTAATAAATAAAAGCCTATATCAGAGACTATTCTAAAAACTTAATTAAGATATCCAAGTGTTATAATACCTTCAAGATTTATAGAATAAGTACAGATCTCATCCATCAGTCCAGTTTGCCTTGCCATAGCCTGAGTTGCAAGGAATGCATACCCTAGAGATAAAATTAGTGCACTAAACTCCTACACCAAACTATAGGTCTAACCCGCCTCATGGAACTTCCTTGATAAATACAAAAATAATAAAAGAAATTTATTAATAAGAAGGTCAAGCCTCGCTTCTCCCCAATCGGCTATGTATGGCCACCTTCCCTTCCCAAAAGCAGATAATTCCTGTAGGTACAGCTTCACTTTTGATCCCTTGTATTTCTAAAATTTTCCCTCACGGTAAAGCATTCAGACAACTCGTCCTCCTGCTCAAACCTAGCTACCGTTATGCTTACGACACACTAACCTGAATCATCCTTCTATTCTCAAATCGTAATAAATGTATAATTTAAATTAAATCGGGTATTTAAAGTGTTTGGATTTATTTGGATCTTTTGAGTTATTTGCTTTCATTTTGAATTCAGTCGTTTGTCGCGTAATTAGAAACTGAAGTCCGAAGATTCCACGGATCAAGCGAGATCAAGAGTGAAGTGAAGAAAAGATCCGAAACTCAAGAGAAAGCATTGTGTGAGCTCAAGACCGCAGCAAACCGCGCCAGGCGAGTCAATGCTTTGATCATGTTGAACCTACATTTCTACAAATTACTTTGTTTTAAATTAACAAATTGCATGCTGTTATTTTTATGCAAATACATGCTAAATTTGATATTCTAGTTATATGCCATTGTTTACCTTGAATAATATTACCCCCTCCTTTGAGTAATTGAATGTGTGAACCTTGTCGCCCTAACAAAAATTATAATAGTAATGTTTTAAAAATAAGTCCCTAGCTATATGCTATGCTTAGTGTTGCATTAATACTCAGGGGGCGCTGAAATGCCCCATACATCATGATCGCTTTTAATGATGAGAAACTGGTTTGGGCAGTCATGGTGGGAATGACTGGTATATTTGACATGACTATTTTATACCCTCAAAATCCCCAACTTGCTTAAATATCTGGGCGGATTGGTTGGACGGTGTGAGTGTGGTGCAGTGGATGCACAAAATGGGTTAGTGATAGACCGCCCAGATACCAATAAGGACTGAATCTTGTCATGACCTCCCGGGTAAAACAGTACAACCACAAGTCTGTAAATTACAACTTGGCTAAGTAAATTTATCGAAACTCCGGACTCATCTCACTGGTAGGGGGGTGAAGGGGCTACGCTATGGCAAGGGGGCCTGAAGGGACACCAGTGGAGGGTGAAGTTTCCCAGCTGTCCTACGTTGCGGAGAGGTAGAAGTCCGGCTGCGTAGTGGCTGGGGGAAACATCCCGCGCACAGATGGGACCCACCGCAAGTGGGCAGTTTCCCATAAAAGTGAGATGACAAAAGGGTCTAGATACTTTGAAAAGTTACTGTGATGGTCTGCTCAACCACACGTCTAAGGAATCGTGTGGGGCAACGAGTTGATTGTCTCTTGTGGTGAAAGTGTACAAACTCTGCAGAGTCAAAACTATTCGAATAGCCGTGCCCACGGTCAAGGGCGGACATGGGAACTTAACTAGATATAGTTCTGTTTTAAAATATTGAAAAACTGGGAATGGAAAAGTGGAAGGGCGATGGACTGCCCTAGTTTGGAATTGTCCTGGGTGTCGTCCCAGTGGTAATGTAAGCGGCTATAACGCTGAAGAATGGCTATATGGTGCAGATGCCATGTAACGGTGGATGGAATCTGAATCACTATTATTGCATAATCTAGAACATTATGCTTTTGTTCAAATGCTAGGTCTTAAGGATTTATATATAATTGTATTCAAAAGCACTCTTCGCAAAAAGAAAATAAACCTAAGCCATCCTTTGGTTAGCCATACATGTTAAATATTGCATTCTGTGTGTTGGCTCGCTGAGCACGGGGTCGGAGTGCTCACGCTCGCTTTTGCGGCAAATTCAGAAGCAGGAATCGGATCACTACGCTTCAATAATACTTTTGGATCACGATGGCGAAGAAGATGAAGATGTCAAGAACTAGGTCGCGAACCTCCAGTTGGCTGCCTGTGGGCATGTCCTGAAGGTCCCACCTGTGTGCTTCGTTCTTTCGCTGCTGCAATTTAATGATTTCGGCCTCATCGGCCCATGTGTAAGTTTGCTATTATTTTAGTTATGCTTTCGCATGATATGTACTTTGATAATCAGAACTGTAACTGTGTGCACTATCTACTGATCCAGGGAATAGTGCAGTTAAACACAGTAGATTCCGGATTGCAAAATCTAGGTCTGACACTCTCCCTCGGCCTCGACCCCTCGGCGCTTCCGCGTTTGCCAGCCTCGTGCGTTTCTTGGTCGCCCACCACCTGTTCGCGCAAATGCTCACGTGGCTCACTCGATGCCGTCGCTCACGCCTCGTTGCTTTCCCCCACGCAGGAGAAGCTGTACGGGAAGGAGATCACGGTGGCCGACCGTGAAATGGTGGAGGAGCGCGCCGACCAGGTGCTGCGCGAGGCCGCGGACGCCGACGTCGCCTTCCTGGTCATCGGCGACCCGTTCGGGTAATGATTGCTTTCTTTGCGTTCCTCTGTTTGAGTTGGCTCTGCGATGGCGTGTGCATACAGCATACACGTGCTCATTTGTCATATAGAGGTTTGGATATGCGCGATTATGTTTAGTGCACAGCTGCGGAATTCGTGGCCATGCCGCCATGAACATGAGGATACCCATGGCATTGCAGCACTTGTTCATATGTGGATGCTCATGTGACGATTCATATACATACTCTTGTTCGTAAGTACTTATGTGAATGCGTTCTTCTACATTTATGTTCTTTGTGTGTCAGTTTACTATAGGTATGTAGTGTGATTGTGCATTGTTGCTTACATTTCGCAAGCCTCGATTCAATTTATGTCCTTGGGGTTTAAAATCTGTCTTTGTACAAAGGAAATAACCGTGTACCTCATGTCATGCTCGGTCTTTATGTATTATGTGTATATATGCACATGTTTGAGTCTGCCTTTTTTCGAATGGAAAAGTGACTAGCGTATGTGTAGGCATGTTTTTTCCTTCTATTTGTGTGCATATACATATGGGCTTTGGATGCATGATTCTTTGTGTCATTGCATATGTATGCAAGTCTGATTAGGGGCATGGACTTCACCCAGGTGTGATATTCAAGCAGTATTCTCATCTTGTGCTTTAAGGCCTGTTCGCTTTGGCTTCTATAAGCCGCTTTTCTATAGTAAATGACTTTTTTACAGCATCTAGCTTTTAAACGGATTGTCTTTTTAAGTGAGATCTACTAATTAATTATAGTACACACTGTAGTGACTTCATTTATATCGGTTAAAATCACACGCAAGTATCTCTCTTTACAAGTTTCTCTACGAGCTGTTACTATTTATAAGACAGTGCCAAAAGTCATCAGTAAAAGCCAATATGAACGCCTCCTTAGTTTTGCGAGGCGACCTTTCTTTTTTCCCTGTATTTAAGTCTGATGAGATTTGCAGGGCAACTACACACACTGATCTGGTTGTTCGTGCCAAGAACATGGGGGTAGAAGTGAACGTGATCCATAATGCATCTGTCATGAATGCAATTGGAGTTTGTGGGTTGCAACTTTACCGCTATGGAGAGACCATATCTATACCTTTCTTCACAGAGACATGGAGACCAGATAGTTTCTATGAGAAGATTCAAAACAATCGCCGACTTGGGCTGCACACACTTTGCCTACTAGGTTCATAAATCATAATGCTTGCATGACATTTTTCAAAATGGTGACATGTTTTACAGTAAGCATATCCTTAAATAAAAATTGAATTTTGATCCTTGTAAGTAATAACCGCAAGAAATGTTCAAAATATTTATACATTGCAACACAAATAAGGTACAGTACTGATAATTTAAACGTATAGAATTGTTCTATATGACAGTACTAGATGCTTACTTTTCTTAGTCACTGTGTCCTGTAATTTAGTGGCAGCAACTATTGATCCTAGAATCCAAGATTGTCAAACGGATGTTGTCAAGGGTGATGTATGTTGCATACAACGCTTCAAGTTTCTAGCCTAAGTTATTTTGAAGTTTTGACCCACAAGAATCTTTTATCATCATGATTGTTTTCCTCTTGTTCAAACAATATACATCAAGTAAAAGCTTGGGGGCCACAAATTTTCTTTGTATTCAATATTATTGCTTTACTATTATCACTTTCTCTGCTGATCAATTCAATTATTCAATGCAGATATTCGTGTTAAGGAGCCAACATTCGAGTTCTTGTGCAGGTAATTACCTTTTTTCTGTCTATTCTTATGAGAACGAGCTATGCTCAATATTCTCAGCTCTCATTGTTTAGTGTAGTTAGATATATCATTTGTCATTGGATTTAAATTTGGCTATTCACTTTCAAAGGAAAGAAGGTGTATGAACCACCAAGATTCATGACGGTGAACACTGCAATAAGTTAGCTTTTGGAGGTGGAGGAAGTGCGTGGGGGATCTGGTACAAATTTTATCTTATTTTGTATATTACCGTAGCGTTAGCACGGACACACTACTAGTTAATACTAATTAAGCATGACGTTCACTCAATATTCCTACGGTTGCCGGCTAGCTCGGCACATCCTCCTGCCAAGCTTTAATAGCTCAGCAGGTACTTATCACGATAAGGGAGGTTGGCATATAACAAATGTTATCTGCCGTTGCTCTTGCTTCCATAGTTGTGGAGATGACTAAAATTAAAAATTTATGTGTTAAGGATTTAAATTAAAAAAATGGCTCAGTGCCACGTATGTGAAGAACTCGCACCGGAGGCGATGCCCGGATTTCAACAAATATTAAGGCTAAACGAGCACTTCAGTTTAGTGCCACGTATCACACCGTGACAATACACTGCTGTACTTTTTTAAGGCAAATTAACAGGTGCCTAAAGTTGCACAATATTTTTATCTTAGAATTGCTTAGTTAAATCTCAGCTGATGTTACGGAACAGCGCACAATAGTACTGAATCTGCTTCCAAGAAAAAGTGTCAGAAGTATATGCATTAGTTTGTAGTCGAGAAGACGCACTGTAGGACACACAAGATCGGCGATGCTGAGGTACATGCATGGATGCAATTATCAGCTCTTGCAGCTTGAGAAATCCGTCTCAGTGGCCACTAAGAGCAAGTACAATAATACTGACTAGATCGTCTCTAGTGAAATTCATATCAGCATAATCCTAAGTGGAAGAGAGAGAAAAGAGGAGAGAGAGGCAAGCTGACCTCTAGCACATCATACGAGGAGTTAGGGGCAACTTGGAGGCGATGCTAGTTCTTAACCTCCATCATGAGCCACATGTACTCTTTTTGCTTATTTGGCTAGTCTTAGAGGTGGCAGCCACCTCTTCTATTAAACTTGCTCTAAGCACGCGGTTTCAGCAGCAATCATAGCAGCCAGCAGTGGGGAAAACAGTGCAGCAACAAGGCTGCATGCAACCATGCAACCTGATAATTGTGAAAGATAAATAAATCAGTAGTATCATAATTTGATAATAGAATATAAAAGATGCAATAAAAAAGAAGACAAAAAATATATTAGAAAATAACTAAGTACGTCTAGGAGAACGAAGTATTTTCATTCTTCGAGTTTTCATGTCTTGAAATCGTTTCAGCTATATTAGACATGTAAAATTATTGCACCTAATATACCTGTGGTACTCAACATAGCGTGTGAAACAGTGCCTAGTTTGGTTTGATGTAGGAAAGCGGAAGTCAGCAGGTGCTGTTTTCAACTCAATCTGGTAAACAAGCAAAATATGATCCGGTAAGAGTGGAACAGCGCAATTGAAGCCAACCAATGTGAGACCAAATCTTGGGGAACAATTACAGAATATGAAAAAAAGTGAAAAACAAGTATCGATCAAACAATAACTACGATGATAAAATTTTCAAGAAGTGAAGCATCGATAAGACGTGCGAGCAGGATAGCTCATTTCACTTAACATAAACACTATAAGCCAAAGGCAATGACACCTTGATAAGAGTTGGGAAACCGGTAACGAGTTTCTCTTTTTGCATAAGGTGAGGAAGTCTTGCAGACGGTCAGCATAACGAGATGCACTGTACAAGCCGCATTTGCTAATTTTCCAACAGATAACTAACCCGATCACCCAATCCATCTTCCGAACTCTCTCTAGCGGTCTAGCCCACCTAGCAACATCAGACTTTAAGCCAACATATCACACAGTTCTGAGTTCTTGCAGTTTGATGATGTCATGCAGATTGACACCCTACAATGGTACATCCGATGTCTGAGAGACCATGTGGTCGTGACCCCATGTTGATAATGAGTAATTGACATTGTTTTAGGATAGTCGAGTTTGGTTTGTATGGTCGGACCATGTCGTTGCGAGTGCAACGGACTCGGTCGGATTTGGTCAAACTTGGTCGTATGGATTAGGACGCGTATTCCTTTGATACACAGGTTTGGGCTTTATCATGCTGATTTTGATTACATGTATCGAGCGGTGCTATTTGATGTGTTTCTTGTTTGTGTTGGCAGCAGGACATCGAGGCGGAGTCGTGGTGAGACACGGTGTACCGGACTAGGCGCAGGTGGCGTTGAGGTCAAAACGGTCGGGAGGTGTCGAAGACGGCGAGGGCTCGAGGTGGCTGCGAGGCTTGCAAGGCAAGAAATGAGGAAGCTTCCTAGAAGGTGCGCGAGGGGCGTTTTGGTGAATACGCAAAGCTGCACTAAAGGAAGTGGATTGTGGGTAAAGCGCAAAAGGTTAATGGGTAAAGCAATGGTGAACCCATTAGTGGAGGCTATAAATAGAGAGGGTGTTCTCTAGTAGTCTTCATGGATTTTAGGGAGAAATAGTGTGCTGAAATTGAGAGAGAGAGCTTGAGCGAGATGTAAACACTCTTTTAATCATGTATGTCTCCGTATCGTGTTTATGATATCTTGTCTTTGAGCTTTGCCATTGCTTGTTTATTTCCTTTCTTTGTGTTTCAGCAGCAGAAATACTTCTTGGTTTTATCTTTCCCTGTTTGAGCTGCCGTGAGACGAGAAGAAGCTTCAATCTCTTTTGTTATGCAGTTCGGCTAGCAATCATCTTGGCAGCAGCTACAAGGTTCTTTGATTGCTTTCTTCTCTTGCTTTTGAAGGTTTCTAGTTCTTGTTTTCTCTCTCTTGGCAAGGACCAACATTTAGTTGTGTCTTGGGGAGTTCTCTCTGTCCAGCAAATAGCAATCTTTGCTGCTGAACAGGAGCCTGCACAAAGAGCTGCCGATTCCTCCCTGGGAAGCATTAAATGATCAACTCAAATCATTTTGGCCAGCTCATTTCCTGCTCTTCCATCCTCCCTACCGAATAGTACTTGTTGTCTGCTCTTCTCTCTTTTTAGCCTTTCTTTTTGCTTTTGTGTTGTTTTCAGTTTGGGGGCAGCAAGGACTTAATGGATCTCCTTTTGCTTTAGGCAAGCATCGGCCAGCATGCATGCATGCCAATAGCACTCCATTCTTTAGTTTGGATGCTGTTTTTCAATCCTGCTGCATGGAGTCCAAACGTCGTTATTTTCAGTTGAAATTTTTGCTGGTTGGTCTCTGATTTATGCTGAATTTTTCAGTATCGCATGCGTTTCAGATTTCAGCAAAATTAATTTTCTGTGAATTGTTTTGTTCTGCAAAATCAGTGTACGATTTCTCGAGGGCGATTTTTGAAGAGAGCGACATTCACCCCCCTCTGTCGCCATTTCGGTCCTACAATTGGTATCAGAGCCGGTTAGCTCTAATCAATAGATCTTAACCGGTCTCAAGAGCCATGGCGACGGACAAGTACTCGACCAAGCTGCCCATTTTCGATGGCATTGATTACCCTTTCTGGAAGAGCCGAATGGAGACATACATCCAGGCTCAGGGGTACGCTATCTGGCGCAAGGTCAAGGTCGATCCGGTTTGTTGTTCCTGCCGATGAGAACATCAATGCTGGGAATATGCATGATGTTGAGGCAAACGCTAAGGCAAGGAACATCATTATCCAGGGCCTGAGTCGTAGCGAGTTCGATCATATCTCCCACATGTCGTCCGCCTACGATATCTGGGTGACCCTCGACGCATACCATGAGGGCACCACCCAGATCAAGACGGTTCGACAGGACCAGTTCAAGCGAGAATACAACAAATTCGAGATGCTTGCTGGTGAGTCCCTCGATGAGTGCTTCGCGCGTTTCCACAAGATCTTGAGCAACCTCCGAGCGGTCGGTCTCACATACCCCGACTCGGACAACGCTCGTCAGATGCTCGCGGCACTTGATCTGCGTGTTTGGGAGATGAAAGTGATCACCATCAAAGACACGACAGGCCTCTCGACCCTGACTCTTGACGTGCTGTACTCGCGCCTCAAGACTTACGAGATTGACGTTGTCTCTCGTAGGTCGAAGTCACAGTCGATGGCCTTGGTCACCGATCCCGTTTCTTCTTCTGGTCCTTCTTCTGATTCGCTTTGCGGTTTCTCCCTTGTTGCTTTATGTGACGTAACTGATAATCAGTTAGAGCAGCTCGAGAATGAGCAACTGGCCCTCCTAGCTCGGAAGTTTTCCCATGCTTACAAGAGGAGGGACAGAAAGAGGGGAGGACCCGTGATTTTCTTCGAGTGTGGTGGCCCCAACCACATTCGGGCAAACTGCCCCAAGCTGGAGAAGGGCAAGAACGACTACGGCGGTTTGGGCAAGAACGACTACACCGACAAGAACCGCAACAAGAAGACTCCAGCGCACCCTCAAGGCAAGAAGAAGTTCCGTGACTTCGGGAAGGCCAAGAAGCTGTTCCACCGCGTCCTCACCGCGTTCAACGACCTCGACCTCAGCGAGGTGGAGGGATGGAGTGACGATGACGGGACGGGTGACCAAGATCCCAAGAGCGGCGATGACTTCTCCGGCATGTGCTTCATGGCCCTCGAGGGCGAACTAAGCGACAGCGAGCTGTACTCTGACTCGGACGAGGTATGCCCTACCTACGACCAGCTCAATCATGCTTTTCTTAAGCTAGGTGGATTTCATGCTAGAGCTAGGGCTAGGTGTACTGAGTTAGAGAAGGAAGTAGATAGATTGTCACTAGAGATTATTGCTCTTACATCTGCTCCCTCTAGTGATGATTGTGATACATGCTCTGCTTTGTTGGGTGATATGGAGAAGTTAAGGACCTCGTATGATAGTTTGTCCTCCGAGCTTGATATTGTTAAGGTGGAGAATCTTAGTCTTTTGGCTGAACTAGAAATGAGTAGGATTGCTTCTACTTCATCTACTTCTGTTGAGACTATTGCTTGCACCTCATGCGAGGATAAGGATAATGCTTTTAGAGGTCTTTACACCATGTTGTTAGATCTGCCCGAGTCTTGTGAAAACTGCAATAACTTGAAGATGAACCTAAAACGGGCAGATTATAAAATATCCGAGTTGTATTCTTGGTTGCTTGAGCCAGCTGCTTCATGTTCAAATTGTCCTAAATTAACTGCTGAATTTGAATATGTTTTCAAGCAGTTTCAAGAAATGATTGACCACAATAAGAAACTGGCTAATTATGCTTCTAAGGACCCTGTTAGCTCACCATGCAAAAATTGTGAAAAACTAAAAATTGACTTGATTGCATTAGATGAAAAATGTGTGAAGCTAATTAAGGACCTACTAGAGAAGCAACCATCAGCTTGTAATGTGATTGCTAAGAAGGGGATGGAGCCCAAGGGTAAGGTTGAGACGCTTAGCGACGTGAACCAAACTGCTAGTAGTAGGACTGTCCCGTCAGGGTCGGCTGTGCGTGCACAAGCCATTCTCTCCTCTACTGTTGGTTCTTCTTCTGCTCCCTTACCCTCTGCTGTTCCCTCTTCTCCCTACTCTTCTTGTACCTCTCTCTTTCAGGAGTGTCAGTATCTTATGAACACTCTTGAGAGATTTGTAGGTGGTAAGAAGAAGCTTAATCTTATTCTAGACCAGTCCAATATTTGCATATTTAATCAGGGTCTAGGATATGATTATTATGAGGATATGAGGAAGCATCCACCTGCCATGCTCAGACCCATAGCACCAGGTGTGATCAAGACCGAGCCCAGGACCGAGAAAGTCCAATTTAAGTCAGCGGGCTATGTTCAGGGGATTTCTGACAGCAAGGTGAGTGCACCTGCTGCTTCGGCCACTCAGAAGGCGAAGCCTGACCGTGCTACTTCTACCTCTCAGAGGGTGAAGTATCACTGCACTTTCTGTCAGAAGGATGAACACACGGTCGATCGATGCTTTAGGTGCACCAGGATTGCGCGTAGAGACCGTGCTGAGGCACTTAGGCGTATTCAGGGTCAGCCCCAGACCCTGAGTGCACCTAAGGCCAGTACGAGGTCTAGGACTGTCTTTCTTGATGGGTTTGGGCAGCATCGAGGACTTGGTTTTTCTGAGTCTTCTGGTTTTCGTCCTCATGCTGCTCTTGGTCATGACTTCCGCCGTCCTGAGGGTACATCTCGTTTCCCCCGTCGAGACAGCTACCCACGGCGTGATCAGCGTGTTGGGACTCCGACTCGCTTCCCTGTAGCAGTCGGACCCAGCAACAGCTCCAGGTCTACTCGTAGACCATCTGCTTTTCTGAGTGACAGAGAGCGTAGGGTAGATAGAGGTCAGTCGTGCTTGACTACTTCATCTGCTCGACGTGTTGTTCAGTATTGGGTGCCAAAATCACTCTTGATTTACCCCAGTACTGAGACTTTACTCTCTTGTTGACTCAGGCTCACCGGGCTGGGAAGGGAGAGGTTTGGTTTGTAGACTCCGGGTGTTCATGACATATGACCGGAGACTCCTGTTGGTTCTCTTCCCTAGCCCGTGCTCCAGGTGATGAGACAATCACTTTCGGAGATGCTTCATCTGGGCGCATCATCGCCAAAGGTACAGTGCGTGTTAATGATTCATTTCTTTTGAAAGATGTTGCCTTGGTTAGTAAGCTACGGTATAATTTGCTTTTAGTTTCTCAGCTTACCGATGACGGTTACGAGGTGAGCTTTAAGAAAAACGCTTGCAAAATTCTTGATTCTTTGGGTAGTCTGGTTTGCGGGATTTCACGTTATGGGAGGATCTTTCGTGCTGATTTTTCTGAGTCTTCTGGTGATCCTCTCCGGTGTTTGGTTGCTTCGGAGTCCCGCGATCTGACTTTCTGGCATAGGAGACTTGGTCATATCGGATTTGACCATTTGACCCGAGTTAGCGGCCACGATCTCATTCGTGGTCTGCCGAAACTCAAAATGGTCAAAGATCTTGTTTGCGCTCCATGCCGGCACGGCAAGATGGTTGCCACTTCTCACCCTCCGGTCACAGTTACTATGACCGATGCACCAGGACAGCTGCTCCATATGGACACTGTTGGACCAGCTCGAGTGCAGTCAGCAGGAGGGAAGTGGTATGTGCTTGTCGTGGTCGATGACTATTCGAGGTTTTCTTGGGTGTTTTTCTTAGCCTCGAAGGATGAGACGTTTACCCATTTCCGAGGTCTTTTCAGTAGGCTTTCTGTTGAGCTCCCAGGTGCCTTACGAGCGATCCGCAGTGACAATGGCACGGAGTTCAAGAATTCCTACTTTGAGAGGTTCTGCGATGAGACCGGTGTAGAGCACCAGTTCTCTTCTCCGCACGTCCCACAGCAAAATGGCGTCGTGGAGAGGAAGAACCGTACCTTGGTCGAGATGGCCAAGACGATGCTTGATGAGTACTCTACACCGCGGAAGTTTTGGGCTGAGGCTATAGCCACCGCTTGCCATGTTTCTAATCGAGTTTTTCTTCGGGCACACTTGCACCGCACTTCTTATGAGCTGAGATATGGGCGAAAGCCCAGTGTCTCTCATTTTCGTGTGTTTGGTTGCAAGTGCTTTATTTTGAAGTCCGGGAACCTAGATAAGTTCGAGTCACGTTCCTGTGATGGGATCTTTCTAGGTTACTCGTTTTCTTCGTGGGCTTATCGGGTTTGGAATTGCAAGTCTAGTAATTGGTAGAGACCTGTGAAGTGACCTTTGACGAGGCCAGTCCGAGGACTAGGCCCGATATCTCAGGTTCTTTAGAGCAGTCCGAGCTCATCTTTGTGGATGATGAGGACGATGGAGATGAGGGTTGTCTACCCGATCCAGTCCCTCATCCACCCCTCGAGGGGCCTTCTTCCACCGCACCTCGGGGAGATCAGTCCATGCCTTCTGCTTCTTCTGGAGCTAGTGGCTCTGTTCCTACCTCGTCAGCTCGTGAGGTAGAGGCCACTTCTTCATCTCATCCTGGACCTCCTAGACACATTCAAAAAGACCATCCTTCTGAGTAGATTATTGGAGACCTGTTTGAGCGAGTCACTCGTTCAAAATCTGGCATGTCTCAATTCTGTCTCCATTCTGCCTTTGTCGCCTCATTTGAGCCCAAGGACATTAGTCATGTTCTTTCCGACGAGTCTTGGGTCAATGCCATGCTTGAGGAGCTTGAGAACTTCGAGAGAAACAAGGTCTGGTTGCTTGTTGAGCCCCCACGAGGTCACAATGTCATTGGGACTAAGTGGATGTTCAAAAACAAGCAGAGCGAGGATGGGGTGGTTGTTCGAAACAAGGCTAAACTGGTAGCTCAGGGGTTCTCCCAGGTTGAGGGTCTAGATTTCGAGGAGACCTTTGCCCCTGTAGCTAAACTTGAGGCCATTAGAATCCTGCTCGCCTTTGCAGCTTCTAAGGGCTTCAAGCTGTACCAGATGGACGTCAAGAGTGCCTTCCTTAATGGTTTCATTGAGGAAGAAGTCTATGTCAGACAGCCTCCTAGTTTCGAAAACCCCAAATACCCTAACCATGTCTTCAAGCTTTCCAAAGCTTTGTACGGACTTAAGCAGGCCCCGAGAGCTTGGTATGAGAGGCTTAAGTCCTACCTGTTGAGTCATGGATTTGAGATGGGTAAAGTAGACAAGACCTTGTTCATCTGCTGACATGGCACTGATCTTCTGCTCGTCCAGATTTTCATGTATATAAAAAGATCATATTACCCTCTCTCATTAGCTCACTTGTTGCAACAGAGGAGAAGTGGGAAAGTAAGCTAGGAGCATTATTTGTACTGTCCGATTGGTACAGAGCACCACTCGGAAAAGCAACAACGATTGTGTGATGGATTTTTCTTGCCAGGTCTCCTTCGTTACAAATTACGAGGCGATTTGCAATACTGATCGAAAGCGTACATACTATTTGATCGAAGGGAAATATCATTAGCCACACAAGTAACACTCCTAATGTCAAGTTCTTCTACGTACTGCCGAAAAGGCTCCATGGAAAATTGCTAGAACGGCTGTGCGAACGGCGTTCGGCCATGCCACCACCACCGTGTGCCGCAGCCGCCGCGGCGCCGATACCAGTTGCCACCACCGTCGGCCGCTGCCGGCGCCAGCCGCCACTGCGCACCGCCGACCACGCGTGCTGCCGCGGCTTGTCTGAGGTACAGCTGTTGTGATTTCTTCTTGTGGAGGTATAAATGCTTGGCCATAAGGCTAGTTGGTATCTTCTTGTGACGTAAACGGCAAATTGAAACCACTCCTTCCATTTTTTTCTCTCATTTTGCCATTGTGATTCAGAATAGTAGACAGGGAACGATGGAAGTATCGTCTCCCCCGGTTGTCTGGTACATGTCTTAGTTTGCTTCTTGTTTTTCTTTTTGTTCGCACGCCAAAGATCAACTTGCAAGACATCGCTAGATGCTTCTTTTCCGTCCGTTTGTGCCCAGGTGGCTTCAAGTCATCGACATCGTCTTCATATCCGTCTATTTCAGGCTTTCAACCGGTCAAGGGAGTTATAAATATTAAAAGGGAAACCACTTGATTAAATCCAGTGCAAGGTCGCTTTCTCGAAAACATTTCAAAGTTCTTGAATGAAAATAACCAGTTTGGTCATAACCGCTTGCAACCTACAAGAGAAAAAAATCCATGTGTAACAAGAAGCTAATTAATGCTCAAACAGACTAGTGTCAATACCTTTGTAAACTACTCTTTCATTCTTTTCTATTTGTTGTTTTAGAATGTTCGTAATCCATCTTTAAAACTTTTATTACAAATATATATAAAAGTATTTAGATTTGTCACGTGAAAATTACACTATACGTCTGCCATAAAAAGTGCTTCTAAATCATTACACTTTTTATAAATTTTCTAACATATAATTAGTAAAAATACAATGGTCAACGAAGCTTAGTACCGATCGTGTGATGTCCAAAACGGAAAGTAAGGAAATTGAGATGTACAATAGTATATTTTAGTTCCATAATGCACAATCAATATATTGTAAGAAAACATGACAGTTCATACATAATTACGCTGAGCGGGAGTAACTAGTACTACAGTTTGCTGCTCGACGCGCCCAAAGAGCTCAATAAGTGCAGCCTTACCAATTATTTATATGTTCTTTTATATGCAAGCGAAAAGGTCGAATAAACCAAAATAGAGAAAGAGAAGGAGAGGACAGGAACATTAATGAATCACACACATATACTGACAAGTACTGCTGCTCCACTAATTATGCTGCGTCGTTGATTAGTTGCTTCTTCACAGAGGGCCTGTTTTGGTGCTGGATTGCTGCTTCTTTCCAATCTTCCATCACTGCGTCACTAGTAGAAGTATGAAGTATCACCTCATGGAGGCGTTGAAGATGTTCGATGCCCGTGACGCCGAGCCCGACTGCAAACTCCTGGCAAAGCATCTGAAGAGAGGTGAGCTTGGTCATGGCTCCTTGTTCGATCTGCAGTAGTGGAAGCTTTGGGGCCTCAAAGCACAGCCGCTGAAGGCTTGGGAATCCATCCCTGTGCACAACGAAGCTGCTGCCCGAAAATCCTTCACGATCCTCTGCCAGCTTCAGATATTCCAGGCAACGTAAGGTCTGCAGTTCGGATAGAACCTCGCTGCTCAGACCAGTTGAGAAGAGGTGCAGCTTGTTGAGATTACGTAGCTGACGCAACGTATTAGAGTCAGGAAACCTTTTCAATTTTCCTCGTAGTTTGATGGTTCTGAATTCTGATAGCACAGGGAGTCTGTAGAGAACGCAGGAACTCCTTGGAGAGATCGCTGGAATCAATGGATAGAGATTCAAGAGCGGTGAAGCACTTCTGAAGAGTCGAGAGCAGCATGCCAGTAGAAGAGTTGCGTTCTGGTGACCCCAATGGCTTCCAGTAGTTGCCAAGAGTTCTTATTCGCTTGCATGTGGCCTCAAAGCAAGAGTCAAACTTACGCTTGAACGAATGTATGCTGCTTGGGGCAGGCTCGAACCATACTTTAACCTTTTTCAGCATTATCTGTTTTTTGGACTACGACTTATAGGTTTTCTGTTACAGTTTATTAGTTAAACAAATAGTGATTGTTGAGAGAAACAAAAAATTAAAAGTCACTGAAAAGATAAAAACAATAGAGCCTTTGCTACATCTGCATCTACCGTGGTTTGACTGTTGTGCCTGCTGATATGTACAACTAGCCTCATAGGCGCGGCGACACGCCGCGCCAGCCACCGTGTGTACCGAAGTAAAAGAGGCGATAATTCGTGAGGAGTTTTTTTTAAAAAAAATCGAGGACAAATACGCAATTTCGGAAAAATAAAAGGTTTTTTTGGAAAAATGAGGACTTGTAAGGACTTGTACGTAAGTAAATAAGGGCTTATACGTAATTTTGGAAACCCGCGGGGCGCTATCCAAAATTTTTCCCTTTAAAAAAAACTCGCAGGGACCTATCCGCGAGAAAAAAGGACCTGTACGTAATTTCGCAAAAACCGGAGGAAAGTGACTCCCCCGGCCGTACGCGGATTCCCGCGCCACGCGCCGGCCGGGGGAGCGCCGGGGGCGACGTGGCACGGCTCTCCTCGCGCGAATGCTTCCGGGAGTAATACGGTGACGATGCCCAAGCTCCAAAGTAAGGCTCGAGCGAACTATCAAGGATGGGAGCATCACGAAGGGCGCTGCACTACCGACATACAACACCTGTCGGGCTGCGACAAGGAAGCTTTCCGCTATCTCCGGGAGTTCTGTGCAACAGGCCGGGAATTTTCTTTTCTGTTGGGCTCACCAAATTGAGCCACAACCTTAGAGCAACTCCATCCCATTAGTCATTTCTCCCTCTCTATTTCCTAGGATGAAGAGGCTAGCTATTATTTTCAGCTCTCTATTTGAGTTAGCATTCCAATGGCCTAGCTATTTGAGAAGCGAGTGAGGAGGCGCTCGCCAAATCTAGCTAGCGGCCGGGAGAAAATAGCGACTCGATAAAAATGAAGAGGAGGATAAAGAACCGGTTGGAGTCTATTTCTTGAGTCATATTAGGTAAATATACAATGAAGAGCAGGATAAAGAATCGGTTGGAGTTGCTCGGCACGGCAAGGGAATATTCTGGACTGAAAAATTTTCATTGAAAGCACATGGGAACAATATAATATGAAAGCACATGGGAACAATTTTCAATGAAATGACCTGATATAGCCTGTGCATGCCGGCCACGACATGGACAGCCAGCAGACGCTTCACGCTCCATTGGTCTATTGATTGAAACGTGGAAGAAATGAATATTTAATAATAGATAAATAGTTGTCTACTATCTTATTAATTAAACGTGATAGAAATGCATCATTTATTATAAGAGCAAGTACAATAGTATAGCCAACTAGTGACTATAACACTTGTCCATTTCATCTATAGCCTTCAAAAAAATAGTTCATACAATAAGGTAGCTATTACAATAACTATTTGGCCCCACGTGTAAGAGAATGAAATGTATATTTTTACGTGCTATAGCTAGCTGTAATTTAGTAGCCAGCTTCCTTCTCTCTCTTCCTTTCTCTCTCTGCCACGTAAGATTTTGTTGATATTATATTTGCTATAGCCTGCTAACTAAGACTTATTGTACCTGCTCTAATAGAGATGCATCACGGTGACAGACATGCCCACCAACAACAAAGGACGTGATCCATGCACAGACGACTTAATTGTCTGATGAGGACATGGAGGTGACCGGGGCTTGGAGGTACATGGTTTTGCCCAGAAGACTAGATGCACCGCATGGATTCCAACGATGGCAACATCACTTACCCTAAAATTCACAGGCGTAGACCTTAGAACATGTGCACTCGAAAAACGTTGTCCACTCTAAAAAGAAAGACATGCTTGTGTAATCTTTTATTTTTACATGGGATATATGACCATCTTTGTGCGCAACTATCAGCAAGTGTATGTGCCAAGCTGCTAGCATGCATGTTTTGCATCTGCGAATTTTTCTCTAGTCTAGCAAACGAATTCACCTTTAGTTCATTCTTGATATTGACCGCTATGGTCGTACGTGTTGGTGGCGTGGTCACATCATCCTCCCCTTCTTGATGGAAAACCGTCCTCGGTTTTAACATATGTGTAGTGTCACGTATTGCATGATCTTGATCATAAATCTTGGTGTATGATAACAAACGCAACAAACTCTCATTACGTAATATCATAAGTTCTTTATCAAATAAAGTAAAATCTCTTTGAAACGAGCTCACCTCATAATTTAAGTGATGCGTAGGAGCTCTTGTAATTGTAACAACAAGTAGAGCGAATATGGTTGTATCCATAGGGTTCATGTTCTTATCAGTTAAACTTTCCACCGAAACGGGCTCGTCGGGTGCTCTGAACTCCGCGCGAACGAAAACGCAGCACCGGATCGAAACGCGTCCCAAACACCCCCAAAGGACATCATATGCGATCTAACTCACTCCGGCATGCGTTTCGTGAACTTCCGAGCCGGTGTTAAACTTTCCACCAAAACGGGCTCGCTGGGTGCTCTGAACTCCGTGCGAACGAAAACGCGGCACCGGAGCAAGACGCATCCCAAACACACCCAATGGACGTCATATGCGCCGTAAGTCACTCCGGCATGCGTTCCGTGAACTTCCGAGCCGGTGTTAAACTTTCCACCAAAACGGGTTCGTCGGGTGCTCTGAACTCCGTGCGAACGAAAACGCGGCAATGGAAGAAAACGTGTCGCAAACACACCCAATGGACCTCATATGCGCTCTAACTCACTCCCGCATGCGTTTTGTGAACTTCCGAGCCGGTGTTAAACTTTCCACCAAAACGAGCTCGTCGAGTGCTCTGAACTCCGTGCGAACGAAAAGCGGCACCGGAACGAAACGCATCCCAAACACAGCCAACGGACGTCATATGCGCTCTAACTCACTCCGGCATGCGTTTCGTGAACTTCCGAGCCGGTGTTAAACTTTCCACCAAAACGGGCTCGTCGGGTGCTCTGAACTCCGCGCGAACGAAAACGCAGCACCGGATCGAAACGCGTCGCAAACACCCCCAATGGACATCATATGCGCCCTAACTCACTCCGGCATGCGTTTCGTGAACTTCCGAGCCGGTGTTAAACTTTCCACCAAAACGGGCTCGCTGGGTGCTCTGAACTCCGCGCGAACGAAAACGCGGCACCGGAGCAAGACGCATCCCAAACACACCCAATGGACGTCATATGCGCCCTAACTCACTCCGGCATGCGTTTCGTGAACTTCCGAGCCGGTGTTAAACTTTCCACCAAAACGGGTTCGTCGGGTGCTCTGAACTCCGTGCGAACGAAAACGCGGCAATGGAAGAAAACGTGTCGCAAACACACCCAATGGACCTCATATGCGCTCTAACTCACTCCCGCATGCGTTTTGTGAACTTCCGAGCCGGTGTTAAACTTTCCACCAAAACGAGCTCGTCGAGTCCTCTGAACTCCGTGCGAACGAAAAGCGGCACCGGAACGAAACGCATCCCAAACACAGCCAATGGACGTCATATGCGCCCTAACTCACTCCGGCATGCGTTTCGTGAACTTCCGAGCCAGTGTTAAACTTTCCACTAAAACGGGTTCATCGGGTGCTCCGAACTCCGTGCGAACGAAAACGCGGCAATGGAAGAAAACGTGTCGCAAACACACCCAATGGACCTCATATGCGCTCTAACTCACTCCCGCATGCGTTTTGTGAACTTCCGAGCAGGTGTTAAACTTTCCACCAAAACGAGTTCGTCGAGTGCTCTGAACTCCGTGCGAACGAAAAGCGGCACCGGAACGAAACGCATCCCAAACACACCCAATGGGCGTCATATGCGCCCTAACTCACTCCGGCATGCGTTTCGTGAACTTCCGAGCCGGTGTTAAACTTTCCACCGAAACGGGCTCGTCGGGTGCTCTGAACTCCGCGCGAACGAAAACGCAGCACCGGATCGAAACGCGTCCCAAACACCCCCAATGGACATCATATGCGCCCTAACTCACTCCGGCATGCGTTTCGTGAACTTCCGAGCCGGTGTTAAACTTTCCACCAAAACGGGCTCGCTGGGTGCTCTGAACTCCGTGCGAACGAAAACGCGGCACCGGAGCAAGACGCATCCCAAACACACCCAATGGACGTCATATGCGCCCTAACTCACTCCGGCATGCGTTTCGTGAACTTCCGAGCCGGTGTTAAACTTTCCACCAAAACGGGTTCGACGGGTGCTCTGAACTCCGTGCGAACGAAAACGCGGCAATGGAAGAAAACGTGTCGCAAACACACCCAATGGACCTCATATGCGCTCTAACTCACTCCCGCATGCGTTTCGTGAACTTCCGAGCCGGTGTTAAACTTTCCACCAAAACGGGCTCGCTGGGTGCTCTGAACTCCGTGCGAACGAAAAGCGGCACCGGAACGAAACGCATCCCAAACACACCCAATGGGCGTCATATGCGCCCTAACTCACTCCGGCATGCGTTTCGTGAACTTCCGAGCCGGTGTTAAACTTTCCACCGAAACGGTTCGTCGGGTGCTCTGAACTCT
>CM029642.1:2033429-2070642 GCA_017311315.1 Dendrocalamus latiflorus
CCAAACACACCCAATGGACCTCATATGTGCCCTAACTCACTCCGGAAGACGTTTCGTGAATTTTCGAGCCGGTGTTAAACTTTCCACCAAAGCGGGCTCGTCGGGTGCTCTGAACTCCGTGCGAACGAAAACGCGGCAATGGAAGAAAATGTGTCCCAAACACACCCAATGGACCTCATATGCGCTCTAACTCACTCCCGCATGCGTTTTGTGAACTTCCGAGCCGGTGTTAAACTTTCCACCAAAACGGGTTCGTCGGGTGCTCTAAACTCCGTGCGAACGAAAAGCGGCACCGGAACGAAACGCATCCCAAACACAGCCAATGGACGTCATATGCGCCCTAACTCACTCCGGCATGCGTTTCGTGAACTTCCGAGCCGGTGTTAAACTTTCCACCAAAACGGGCTCGTCGGGTGCTCTAAACTACGTGCGAACGAAAACGGAGCACCGGATCGAAACACGTCCCAAACTCCCCCGATGGACATCATATGCGCCCTAACTCACTCCGGCACGCGTTTCGTTAACTTCCAAGCCGGTGTTAAACTTTCCACCAAAACGGGCTCGCTGGGTGCTTTGAACTCCGTGCGAACGAAAACGCGGCACCGGAGCAAGACACATCCCAAACACACCCAATGGACGTCATATGCACCCTAACTCACTCCGGCATGCGTTTCGTGAACTTCCGAGTCGTTGTTAAACTTTCCACCAAAACGGGCTCGTCGGCGCTCTGAACTCAGTACGAACGAAAACGCGGCACCGAAAGAAAACGCGTCCCAAACACACCGAATGGACCTCATATGCGCCCTAACTCACTCCGGCAGACGTTTCGTGAATTTTCGAGCCAGTGTTAAACTTTCCACCAAAACGGGCTGGTCGGGTGCTCTGAACTCCGTGCGAACGAAAACGCGGCAATGGAAGAAAACGTGTCGCAAACACACCCAATGGACCACATATGCGCTCTAACTCACTTCCGCATGCGTTTTGTGAACTTCCGAGCCGGTGTTAAACTTTCCACCAAAACGAGCTCGTCGAGTGCTCTGAACTCCGTGCGAACGAAAAGCGGCACCGGAACGAAACGCATCCCAAACACAGCCAATGGACGTCATATGCGCCCTAACTCACTCCGGCATGCGTTTGGTGAACTTCCGAGCCGGTGTTAAACTTTCCACCGAAACGGGCTCGTCGGGTGCTCTGAACTCCGCGCGAACGAAAACGCAGCACCGGATCGAAACGCGTCCCAAACACCCACAATGGACATCATATGCGCCCTAACTCACTCCGACATGCGTTTGGTGAACTTCCGAGCCGGTGTTAAACTATCCATCAAAACGGGCACGCTGGGTGCTCTGAACTCCGTGCGAACGAAAACGCGGCACCGGAGCAATACGCATCCCAAACACACTCAATGGACGTCATATGTGCCCTAACTCACTCCGGCATGCGTTTCGTTAACTTCCGAGTCGTTGTTAAACTTTCCACTAATACGGGCTCGTCGGCGCTCTGAACTCAGTACGAACGAAAACACGGGACCGGCAGAAAACACGTCCCAAACACACCCAATGGAACTCATATGAACCCTAAATCACTCCGGCAGACGTTTCGTGAATTTTCGAGCCGGTGTTAAACTTTCCACCAAAACTGGCTCGTCGGGTGCTCTGAACTCCGTGCGAACGAAAACGCGGCAATGGAAGAAAACGTGTCGCAAACACACCCAATGGACCTCATATGCGCTCTAACTCACTCCCGCATGCGTTTTGTGAAGTTCCGAGCCGGTGTTAAACTTTCCACCAAAACGAGCTCGTCGAGTGCTCTGAACTTCGTGCGAACGAAAAGCGGCACCGGAATGAAACGCATCCCAAACACACCCAATGGACGTCATATGCTCCCTAACTCACTCCGGCATGCGTTTTGTGAACTTCCGAGCCGGTATTAAACTTTCCACCAAAACGGGCTCGTCGGGTGCTCTTAACTCCGTGTGAATGAAAACGCGGCACCAGAAGAAAACGTGTCTTAAACACACCCAATGGACCACATATGCGATCTAACTCACTCCGGTATGCGTTTCGTGAACTTCCGAGCCAGTGTTAACCTTTCCACCAAAACGGGCTCGTCGGGTGCTCTGAACTCCGTGCGAACGAAAACGCAGCACCAGATCGAAACGCGTCCCAAACATCAACAATGGACATCATATGCGCCCTAACTCACTCCGGCATGCGTTTCGTGAACTTCCGAGCCGGTGTTAAACTTTCCACCAAAACGGGCTCGCTGGTGCTCTGAACTCCGTGCGAACGAAAACGCGGCACCGGAGCAAGACGCATACCAAACACACCCAATGGATGTCATATGCGCGCTAACTCACTCCGGCATGCGTTTCGTGAACTTCCGAGTCGTTGTTAAACTTTCCACCAAAACGGGCTCGTCGGCGCTCTGAACTCAGTACGAACGAAAACGCGGCACCGGAAGAAAACGCGTCCCAAATACACCCAATGGACCTCATATGCGCCCTAACTCACTCCGGCATGCGTTTTGTGAACTTCCGAGCCGGTGTTAAATTTTCCACCGAAACTAGCTCGTCGAGTGCTCTGAACTCCGTGCGAACAAAAAGCGGCACCTGAACGAAACGCATCACAAACACAGCCAATGGACGTCATATGCGCCCTAACTCACTTCGGCATGCGTTTCGTGAACTTCCGAGCCGGTGTTAAACTTTCCACCAAAACGGGCTTGTCGGGTGCTCTGAACTCCGTGCGAACGAAAACGCAGCACCGGATTGAAACGCGTCCCAAACACCCCCAATGGACATCATATGCGCCCTAACTCACTCCGGCATGCGTTTCGTGAACTTCCGAGCCGGTGTTAAACTTTCCACCAAAACGGGCTCGTCGGGTGCTCTGAACTCCGTGCGAACGAAAACGCGGCACCGGAGCAAGACGCATCCCAAACACACCCAATGGACGTCATATGCGCCCTAACTCACTCCGGCATGCGTTTCGTGAACTTCCGAGCCGGTGTTAAACTTTCCACCAAAACGGGCTCGTCGGGTGCTCTGAACTCCGTGCGAACGAAAACGCAGCACCGGATCGAAACGCGTCCCAAACACCCCCAATGGACATCATATGCGCCCTAACTCACTCCGGCATGCATTTCGTGAACTTCCGAGCCGGTGTTAAACTTTCCACCAAAACGGGCTCGTCGGGTGCTCTGAACTCCGTGCGAACGAAAACGCGGCACCGGAGCAAGACGCATCCCAAACACACCCAATGGACGTCATATGCACCCTAACTCACTCCGGCATGCGTTTCGTGAACTTCCGAGTCGTTGTTAAACTTTCCACCAAAACGGGCTCATCGGCGCTCTGAACTTAGTACGAACGAAAACGCGGCCCCGGAAGAAAACGCGTCCCAAGCACACCCAATGGACCTCATATGCGCCCTAACTCACTCCGGCAACCGTTTTGTGAATTTTCGAGCCGGTGTTAAACTTTCCACCAAAACGGGCTCGTCGGGTGCTCTGAACTCCGTGCGAAGGAAAACGCGGCAATGGAAGAAAACGTGTCGCAAACACACCCAATGGACCTCATATGCGCTCTAACTCACTCCCGCATGCGTTTTGTGAAGTTCCGAGCCGATGTTAAACTTTCCACAAAAACGAGCTCGTCGAGTGCTCTGAACTCCGTGCGAACGAAAAGCGGCAACGGAACGAAACGCATCCCAAACACACCCAATGGACGTCATATGCACCCTAACTCACTCCGGCATGCGTTTTGTGAACTTCCGAGCCGGTATTAAACTTTCCACCAAAACGGGCTCGTCGGGTGCTCTTAACTCCGTGTGAATGAAAACGCGGCACCGGAAGAAAATGTGTCTTAAACACACCCAATGGACCACATATGCGATCTAACTCACTCCGGTATGCGTTTCGTGAACTTCCGAGCCAGTGTTAAACTTTCCACCAAAACGGGCTCGTCGGGTGCTCTGAACTCCGTGCGAACGAAAACGCAGCACCGGATCGAAACGCATCCCAAACACACCCAATGGACGTCATATGCGCCCTAACTCACTCCGCCATGCGTTTCGTGAACTTCCGAGTCGTTGTTAAACTTTCCACCAAAACGGGCTCGTCGGCGCTCTGAACTCTGTACGAACGAAAACGCGGCACCGGAAGAAAACGCGTCCCAAACACACCCAATGGACCTCATATGCGCCCTAACTCACTCCGGCAGACGTTTCCTGAATTTTCAAGCCGGTGTTAAACTTTCCACCAAAACGGGCTCGTCGGGTGCTCTGAACTCCGTGCGAACGAAAACGCGGCAATAGAAGAAAACGTGTCGCAAACACACCCAATGGGCCTCATATGCGCTCTAACTCACTCCCGCATGCGTTTTGTGAACTTCCGAGCCGGGGTTAAACTTTCCACCAAAACGAGCTCGTCGAGTGATCAGAACTCCGTGCGAACGAAAAGCGGCACCGGAACGAAACGCATCCCAAACACAGCCAATGGACATCATATGCGCCCTAACTCACTTCGGCATGCGTTTCGTGAACTTCCGAGCCGGTGTTAAACTTTCCACCAAAACGGGCTCGTCGGGTGCTCTGAACTCCGTGCGAACGAAAACGCAGCACCGGATCGAAACGCGTCCCAAACACCCCCAATGGACATCATATGCGCCCTAACTCACTCCGGCATGCGTTTCGTGAACTTCCGAGCCGGTATTAAACTTACCACCAAAACGGGCTCGCTGGGTGCTCTGAACTCCGTGCGAACGAAAACGCGGCACCGGAGCAAGACACATCCCAAACACACCCAATGGACGTCATATCCGCACTAACTCACTCCGGCATGCGTTTCATGAACTTCCGAGTCGTTGTTAAACTTTCCACCAAAATGGGCTCATCGGCGCTCTGAACTCAGTACGAACGAAAACGCGGCACCGGAAGAAAACGCGTCCCAAACACACCCAATGGACCTCATAAGCGCCCTAACTCACTCCAGCAGACGTTTCGTGGATTTTTGAGCCGGTGTTAAACTTTCCACCAAAACGGGCTGGTCAGGTGCTCTGAACTCCGTGCGAAAGAAAACATGGTAATGGTAGAAAACGGGTCGCAAACACACCCAATGGACCTCATATGCGCCCTAACTCACTCCGGCAGACGTTTCGTTAATTTTTGAGCCGGTGTTAAACTTTCCACCAAAACGGGCTGGTCGGGTGCTCTGAACTCCGTGCGAACGAAAACGCGGCAATGGAAGAAAACGTGTCGCAAACACACCCAATGGACCTCATATGCGCTCTAACTCACTCCCGCATGCGTTTTGTGAACTTCCGAGCCGGGGTTAAACTTTCCACCAAAACGAGCTCGTCGAGTGATCTGAACTCCGTGCGAACGAAAAGCGGCACCGGAACGAAACGCATCCCAAACACAGCCAATGGACGTCATATGCGCCCTAACTCACTCCGGCATGCGTTTCGTGAACTTCCGAGCCGGTGTTAAACTTTCCACCAAAACGGGCTCGTCGGGTGCTCTGAACTCCGTGCGAACGAAAACGCAGCTCCGGATCGAAACGCGTCCCAAACACCCCCAATGGACATCATATGCGCCCTAACTCACTCCGGCATGCGTTTCGTGAACTTCCGAGCCGGTATTAAACTTTCCACCAAAACGGGCTCGATGGGTGCTCTGAACTCCGTGCGAACGAAAACGCGGCACCGGAGCAAGACACATCCCAAACACACCCAATGGACGTCATATCCGCACTAACTCACTCCGGCATGCGTTTCATGAACTTCCGAGTCGTTGTTAAACTTTCCACCAAAATGGGCTCGTCGGCGCTCTGAACTCAGTACGAACGAAAACGCGGCACCGGAAGAAAACGCGTCCCAAACACACCCAATAGACCTCATAAGCGCCCTAACTCACTCCAGCAGACGTTTCGTGAATTTTTGAGCCGGTGTTAAACTTTCCACCAAAACGGGCTGGTCGGGTGCTCTGAACTCCGTGCGAACGAAAACGCGGCAATGGAAGAAAACGGGTCGCAAACACACACCCAATGGACCTCATATGCGCCCTAACTCACTCCGGCAGACGTTTAGTGAATTTTTGAGCCGGTGTTAAACTTTCCACCAAAACGGGCTGGTCGGGTGCTCTGAACTCCGTGCGAACGAAAACGCGGCAATGGAAGAAAACGTGTCGCAAACACACCCAATGGACCTCATATGCGCTCTAACTCACTCCCGCATGCGTTTTGTGAACTTCCGAGCCGACGTTAAACTTTCCACCAAAATGAGCTCGTCGAGTGCTCTGAACTCCGTGCGAACGAAAAGCGGCACCGGAACGAAACGCATCCCAAACACAGCCAATGGACGTCATATGCGCCCTAACTCACTCCGGCATGCGTTTCGTGAACTTCCGAGCCGGTGTTAAACTTTCCACCAAAACGGGCTCGTCGGGTGCTCTAAACTCCGTGCGAACGAAAACGGAGCACCGGATCGAAACACGTCCCAAACTCCCCCGATGGACATCATATGCGCCCTAACTCACTCCGGCACGCGTTTCGTTAACTTCCAAGCCGGTGTTAAACTTTCCACCAAAACGGGCTCGTCGTGTGCCCTGAACTCCGTGCGAACAAAAACGCAGCACCGGATCGAAACGCGTCCCAAACACCCCCAATGGACATCATATGCGCCCTAACTCACTCCGGCATGCGTTTCGTGAACTTCCGAGCCGGTGTTAAACTTTCCACCAAAACGGACTCGCTGGGTGCTCTGAACTCCGTGCGAACGAAAATGCGGCACCGGAGCAAGACGCATCCCAACCACACCAAATGGATGTCATATGCGCCCTAACTCACTCCGGCATACGTTTCGTGAACTTCTGAGTCGTTGTTAAACTTTCCACCAAAACGGGCTCGTCGGCGCTCTGAACTCAGTACAAACGAAAACGTGGCACCGGAAGAAAACGCGTCCCAGACACACCCAATGGACCTCATATGCGCCCTAACTCACTCCGGCAGATGTTTCGTGAATTTTCGAGCCGGTGTTAAACTTTTCAGCAAAACGGGCTAGTCGGGTACTCCGAACTCCGTGCGAACGAAAACGCGGCAATGGAAGAAAACGTGGTGCAAACACACACAATGGACCTTATATGCGCTCTAACTCACTCCCGCATGCGTTTTGTGAACTTCCGAGCCGGTGTTAAACTTTCCACCAAAACGAGCTCGTCGAGTGCTATGAACTCCGTGCGAACGAAAAGCGGCACCGGAACGAAACGCATCCCAAACACAGCCAATGGACGTCATATGCGCCCTAACTCACTCCGGCATGCGTTTTGTGAACTTCCGAGCCGGTATTAAACTTTCCACCAAAACGGGCTCGTCGGGTGCTCTTAACTCCGTGTGAACGAAAACGCAGCACCGGATCGAAACGCGTCCCAAACACCCCCAATGGACATCATATGCGCTCTAACTTACTCCGGCATGCGTTGCGTGAACTTCCAAGCCGTTGTTAAACTTTCCACCAAAACGGGCTCGTCGGGTGCTCAAAACTCCGTGCGAAGGAAAACGCGGCACCAGAGCAAGACGCGTCCCAAACACACCCAACGGACGTCATATGCGCCCTAAGTCACTCCGGCATGCATTTCGTGAACTTCCGAGCCGGTGTTAAACTTTCCACCAAAACGGGCTCGTCGGGTGCTCTGAAATCCGGGCGCACGAAAATGCAGCACCGGATCGAAACACGTCCAAAACTCCCCTGATGGACCTGATATGTGCCCTAACTCACTCCGGCATACGTTTCGTGAATTTCCGAGTCGGTGTTAAACTTTCCACAAAAACGGGCTCGTCGGGTGCTCTGAACTCCGTGCGAACGAAAACGCGGCACCGGAGCAAGACACATCCCAAACACACCCAATGGACGTCATATCCGCACTAACTCACTCCGGCATGCGTTTCATGAACTTCCGAGTCGTTGTTAAACTTTCCACCAAAATGGGCTCGTCGGCGCTCTGAACTCAGTACGAACGAAAACGCGGCACCGGAAGAAAACGCGTCCCAAACACACCCAATAGACCTCATAAGCGCCCTAACTCACTCCAGCAGACGTTTCGTGAATTTTTGAGCCGGTGTTAAACTTTCCACCAAAACGGGCTGGTCGGGTGCTCTGAAATCCGTGCAAACGAAAACGCGGCACCGGAACGAAACGCATCCGAAACACGGCTATGGACGTCATATGCGCCCAACCTCACTCCGGCATGCGTTTCGTGAACTTCCGAGCCGGTGTTAAACTTTCCACCCAAAATGGGCTCGACGGGTGCTCTGAACTCCGTGCGAACGAAAACGCGGCACCGGAGCAAGACGCATCCCAAACACACCCAATGGACATCATATGCGCCCTAACTCACTCCTGCATGCGTTTCGTGAACTTCCGAGCCGGTGTTAAACATTCCACCAAAACCGGCTCGTCGGGTTCTCTGAACTCCGGGCGAACGAAAATGCAGCACCGGATCGAAACACGTTCCAAACTCCCCCGATGGACCTGATATGCGCCCTAACTCACTCCGGCATACGTTTTGTGAATTTCCGAGTCGGTGTTAAACTTTCCACAAAAACGGGCTCGTCGGGTGCTCTGAACTCCGTGCGAACGAAAACGCGGCACCGGAAGAAGACGCATCCCAAACACACCCAATGGACGTCATATGCGCCCTGACTCACTCCGTCATGTGTTTCGTGAACTTACAAGCTGGTGTTAAACTTTCCACCAAAACGGGCTCGTCGGGTGCTCTGAACTCCGTGCAAACGAAAACGCGGCACTGGAAGAAAACGCGTCCCAAACACACCCAATGGACCTCATATGCGCGCTAACTCACTCCGGCATGCGTTTCGTGAACTTCCGAGCCGGTGTTAAAGTTTCCACCAAAACGGGCTCGTCGAGTGCTCTGAACTCCGTGCAAACGAAAACGCGGCACCGGAACGAAACGCATCCGAAACAAGGCTATGGACGTCATATGCGCCCTACCTCACTCCGGCATGCGTTTCGTGAACTTCCGAGCCGGTGTTAAACTTTCCACCAAAACGGGCTCGTCGGGTGCTCTGAACTCCGTGCGAACGAAAACGCGGCACCGGAGCAAGACACATCCCAAACACACCCAATGGACATCATATGCGCCCTAACTCACTCCTGCATGCGTTTCGTGAACTTCCGAGCCGGTGTTAAACATTCCACCAAAACCGGCTCGTCGGGTTCTCCGAACTCCGGGCGAACGAAAATGCAGCACCGGATCGAAACACGTCCCAAACTCGTGGTGCAAACTGCTCGCATCTTTTCTGTGCTATCTCTGTTATTCTTTGGCTCTAATTGCTCAACAGATTACATGGCTTAAACAGGGCCGGTCCTGAGATTTTAGGGGCCTGGGGCGAAACTAGAAATAGGGGCCCTAGTATAAATATCTAAATATAAATCCACATACACACACACACACACACACACATATATATATATATAATTTTACCAACAAACACTTAAAATACGTTATGTATTAAAGAAAAATTCATATCAAAGAATTTATAGATATTACCTTAAAAATTCCTTCTAACATTTCTAGATGCGAAGTCATTGATGATGATATTGATATCAATCTCATCCAATAATTGAGATGAGAGAGCATCCTAACACCCCCGGCCCGAGCGGCGCAGTGCAGGGGCGTGTCGCCCTTCTTGTTGCTCGTGTCTAGGAGGTGCTTGAACTTGCCGTAGATCGCCGTTGCGCTCTCCAAGAACTCGTCGCCGTCTCCACAGGACGCTACCACATGGAGGACGGAGTCCCGCCCAACGGTCACCGCCTCGCTGGGGCTGCAGCATCAGACTTCTCAACGTCGACGGTTTGGAGGTCGGAGCCGGCCTCCTTAACGTCGACAATGACTTCACGAGACAATGCCACCGGCTGAGGCGCTGCCAGCGCCGTTGCGTATTCTTCCTTGTTCAGAAGACGCTTTAGCCGCTCCAAATCGCCGCGGTGCGCGGCCATGAGCAGCTCGGGATGCGGCTGCACCCCCTTATTTGGCTTGCTCTGCATGTTGGAATCCATTCTTGATAGTAGTATAGTACCCGGCAGTTCCTCGCGTATTATGTGCGTGTGTATGTTTGGTTGCCTCAAAGTATAAAGAGAGGTAGATGAGATTCTTCCTCAAACTTCACGTCAGTTGGAACAGTCCGCCTGTTACGGATTGGCTCTAGTTCTTTTGGTTCTTTACCTCCGGGAACACGCGACTTTATCCACATACAACTGTTTAAGGAGGCCTTTTCGAAAGATTAGATAAGTGCATAGCCCACATCTTTCAAAACAGAACAAACACTGCCGCAAGATTTGCGCTCAGAGAAGCCATGGGCCATTGGGCCCACACAACGCGACCTGACCAAAATACAGCTGCTAGCACATATACATGTATATGGGCCCCGACACTTTGGGGGCCCGGGGCGACCGCCCCGCTCGCCCCCCTCCAGGGCCGGCACTGGGCTTAAATAGACATAACCGGACCACACATGCAGGCCACTCACCCACTACACCCACACGACTTGGAAGCTAACAACGACTACCTGTGATCCGGTTTTACCGGCCTCACCTTCCCACAACTCCTGCGCACGCCGCACACTAACGTTCGACCACAACGCCACAACACGCACTTTGACTCAACACACAGGTGCCACGACCACGATGGCACTTAGACCACACAGGTCTTCCAAGCACCGACCATGGCACTTTGACCACACATGTCTTCCGAACAATAACCGCTTTAGTAGTCCTCCGACTGCTACATTACTCTTACGAGTATGAATTTATAGTACTCTTATGAGTACGACACTACTGTACTCCTCCGAGTGCGACGTCTACAGTACTCCTCCGAGTATGACTTACGACCATGACTCTACAGTACTCTTACGAGCACAACACACGCAACAAGATTAACCCAACAATTACCCCCCTTAATCTTGTTGCATCTTCTTCACATCAGTGCCAGTTCATCGTCAGTATCCACCACGATGAGATGCGCCTCATATGCATCTCGTTCACCTCCTCATCCACGATTGTGTTCCACACGCCCTGAGCGCGCATGAACACCTTCATCTTCGCAACCAAGTTGTGTAGTTGCTCCTTGTGAGCATGGGATATGGGAGGGAGATGTTGCCCTCGCGCGCCGACACCTTCGGCATGCTCCCATCGCCGATCGTCAGAACGCCCCCATCGTCGGTGACGTTTCTCGGCCAGCTCAGACACGACATGGATTAAGGTGTACACGAACACAAGCTTTGATACCAAATGTTGGCCCAGCCTCTCTCAAACACACATGCATTCATAGTGGACTGATGCACACAAACACGGTGGATGACTTGCTAGAGATGGGAACGATAAGACAGAGCTAATAACCAAGCTGAACACAAGAACTGTGGTACAAGATTGTGGTGCTAACTGCTCGCACCTTTCCTGTGTTATCTCTGTTATTCTCTAGCTCTAATTGCTCAACAGATTATATGGCTTAAACAGACACAACCGAGCCGCACATGCAGGCCACTCACCCACTACACCCACACAACTCGGACTCTGACAACGACTACCTGTGATCCGGTTTTACTGACCTCACCTTCCCACGACTCCTACGCATGCCGCGCACTAACGTTCGACCATAGCGCCACGACCAGGCACTTCAACTCCACGCACAAGCGCCGCGACCACGACACTACGACCACACACACAGGAGGAAATTTGGACTGGGTTTGCGTCGGATTGGACGCGCAGCTACTCGGACGGTTGTGCGGGCTAGCTAGCACAGGAGCGGCGGTGGCGGCCTGCTGACTTTCTGTCTATTTCCGCACCTCATCTCTGATTACATCAGCCATCTGAGCTAATAGCTCCTCTCTAAGAGATTGCTTGATCTCTTCTCGTAGCTGTACGTCACGCTCGGCTTTGTTTCTCTTCCTGCGCCGATACATGTCGGAGTCATCTTGGAAACCATGTTGTCAAGCTGCACCCAGTTCTACGGATCTCCTTATTAATATCGAGTTGATTGTATTAATTATGCTTGTAATGTACTAATTAATTTCTTTAGCGGTGATATTTGTTAATCTTTTTGTAGTACCATATAATGCCACTTTATGTTGGAGGTAGTTTGCTAGACTTTTATTTCCTTAAATATACCCACCATAGCATGTGACCCTGTTTGTACCGGGAGAATTTTGTAAGATCTATACAGAAATAATACTACCGAGAGAAAATCCTTTTCTATCGGCTATCAATCTCTTAAAGCCGAACAAGGATTTACTAAATGACAACATGTATCTTAGATAGGCGCAATATGTAAGTCCTATTGTAAGAATACTCTACTCATAGTAGAATCTTCATATTCCATTTTTTGAATGATGACTCGCCACGGATTGAGTCTACTTGCTGTTTAGGTGTCGCGAATATACTTGACTGCTTGATTTGTTCATGTAATAGAGTTGGCAAGTGTACATTTTGTAGGTGTTACACAAACTTGACTGCTTGATTTGTTCAGGTAGTATAATTGCCCAGTTTTGTTCTGTTTATCAACTGTAGTGGCACTTTGTGCGTATCTGGCACCAAATCTTATTCTGCATTTTGTGCCTTTTTAGGTTATTAGTTCTTGGCTCGTGGGTATAGCAAGTACATCTGTTTATTCCTTCCTTGCATTTGCATCCATTCACCCAAACAGTTGATGACTCTTGTACCTTTGCAAGAGAGACGTATGACATATTTCAAACTCGTTTACAAATCAAATATCTAATCATCTTTTAATTTTATTCAAATTTATATGTTTTTATATCGTATTTCCCATGTATTTGTTTTTAGTTTAATCCAGAATTGTATAAAAAACCAATTTATATTTTAAATTATTATTTTGATTTTTTAAGGTTTACTTTGAAATTCATCAAAATCAAATTGCCGATTTTATTTTATTTTTTATTTTGACTTTTAGTTAATTTGGATTATACTTGACATAAATTATTTCTTTCAATTTACTGATTTTTGTTTAATTATTATTGCGTCTCTTTTCATAATATCTCCCTTTTTTGCGAGGACATATTTATCTCCGTCGACGGACTGAGTCTGAGACCGATGGATACGGCGACGATTGGAAGTCTTTCGGACGCAAACAAATGGAAAAGAAGCAGCGATGACTCAAAAGAGTCGGTCTTTGCATCCGAACAAAAAGAAAAATTAAGCAGTAGACTAAGACACTGCGGGACTACCGGGAAGGCGACACATGCATCGTGGTCGAGCCAAGGATCTCTTAGCTTGTTTTTCTTCCCACTCAAGTAGACCAAGACAGAGTTCAGTATTTTCTTTATTTTTGAAAAAAAATTTGCCATTTGTGGAGCCTGACATGTGGCTGCTGTTGATTGATGCCAACAAGATGTTTCGCACGTTAAGGATTTCGTGCTAGCCAAGGGTTTGGAAGCATTTTGTGATGAAGGGTTATTTTGGATTCTTTTTTGGGGGGGAGGGGGGGTGGGGTGTGTCTTGCCCATAGTCTTTGGTAGTTTCACATGTTTACTGCATTTGGTCTCTTCCATTCTATTTCCTAAAAGCATGAGCAAAGTTCATGACAATCTAAATCAACAAAAGATCACCTTTACTATTGCAATACTATCGGTGTGCTGTTTCAAGGCAATCTTATTGATGTATAATTTGATACTCATACGAACCCTGTTGAAGCTGCAAAGTAAACCCAGTAAACAAGAAAGGATTCCCAATCACATAGAGTAACTATTTACAACCCGCACAATCCGTGGGGTTCCACCTCTACCATCAATTGTTTCCTCTGTCATATGACTTAGGCCCTGCGCATTTGGGCTTAGGTTTCTGGCTTTCAGTTTATTTTTTTACTGTTCCTAAATTTCCTTTTTTCTGATTTTTTGGTTTATTTTGATCTTTTTTGGTCGGTCTTTTTTTTCGTATTCGTTTGTGTTATACAGGGTGTCTATTCCTTTTTTGTATTTCCCCTGTCAGATGAAACGAAGTGAGGTGAAATGAAGTGAGGCGTGGAGCGACTACCGTCGTACGTGCAGCTTTTCTCTGGAGTGCATTTTGATCGAGGTCAGTCAAGCAAAGCAAGCACTTGGATGAAAGGAGGCCCGCGCGCATTGCTCTATCGGCATATGGGTCTCTTCCTTTTCTTTTCTTTTTTGTTGCCATCATCTTTTCATATCATCATATGTGGTCAATGTTAACTCTATCTAATCCTGAAGTCCTAATCTTTGCACTTGTTCACGTTTAATAATTCAGCTACAGATCAACTTAGCAAAAAGAAATAATGTTTACGGATCGCACTAATTTTATTGTAATACTAGTACGTATACTTTGTAGCAAAACACACACATATAGGATTATAGCTTTTGTTAATTATATACTAGCAGACTAATGTCCCGTTTGGCACAGCTCAGCTTCACTAGTGAAGCTATTTTTTTTTGTTTCAGCTTCACGAGCAGCTTCACCGGTGAAGCTAAAGCTGTTTTGGAAAACTATTTGGCAAAATAGCTTCATCAACAGCTTCATGCATGGCTGAGAGAGGGTAATTGTCCAAGATGCCCCTGACTTGTTCTAACATTTGGAGTTGTATGTTTGTATATGGTCATATGAATTAAAAAATAATATATTTGAATGAGTATGAATTAAAAAATTGAAATAAAAAAAAATAAAAATCAGTGCGAACGGTAGAGAAGTGCGAACGGGAGGAGAGGAAATAGGCGTGGGGACCCAGTGGCAAAGTGCTGTAATTTCTGTCAACTACAAGGGCAGTGGGTTCCTAGAACTGCGAGCCTGAGGGAGAGAGCTGTGAAAAGCTACTATTTTCAGCTTCACCCCACCCCATTCCCTTGTGAGAGCATGATTTAAGGAGCTTCATCCATGAAGCTGTTTGCAAAAAGGGTGTTTGGCAAAAAACAGCTCACAACAGCTCATGAAGCTGTTGGTGAAGCTGTACCAAACAGGGCCTAAGACACTACCGGACTACCGGCGAAGGCGATACATACATCGTGGTGGAGCCAAGGATGCTTGGACAGAGTTCGGTATATGTAGCTCTCCGTCCCACAATAACTATCACATTACTTTACGCGTAGGAGGAGCATATGTTCGTAATAATCATGTTGGGCGAGCTCTGAAAGAAGAATATGGCGGTGCAGCTGCCATATTCGCCCGACCACACGCAGATTGGATTGAGTTCTGACGGACCACATGACACTTTTCGTCGGATCGAAATAATTCATGCATCGATCGATAATTGGCTCGAGGGAACGACAGAGATTTTGACGGTCCTTTTTTCCTCCCCGGCCCGTCCGAGATCGCTATATAAGCTGCCCTCGCTACCCCCACCCCACGCAGCAAGCACTACTACTGCCACCACTAGAACTCGACCAAACAAAGCACGAGACCATGGACTTTGCGACGGGGGCGATGGACAGCCTCCTCAACATGCTCGGCGAGCTGCTCAAGGACGAGCTCGGCGAGCTGCTCAAGGAGAAGCTCAAGAAGTACAAGCTACCGAAGGGCGTGAGGAAGCAAGTCCAGTCTCTCGTAGGAGAGCTTGAGACATGCATGCTGCTCTCCACAAGGTGGCGGAGGTGCCGCGTGAGCAGCTCGACGAGCAGGTCAAGCTCTGGGCACGCGATGCCAGGGAGCTGTCCTATGATATGGAGGACATCGTCGACACCTTCCTGGTACGTGTGGAAGATGGCCGTGAGGCCACGCCCAACACGCATCGGCTCAAACAGCTCATGGAGAAGATGGGCAACTGGATCAGCAAGGGCAAGGCTTGCCATCAGATCGCCGTCGCGATCGAAGACATCAACAAGCAACTCCAAGAGGTGATTAATAGGCATGGCAGGTACACGGCAGACCGCATTGTGGCTACGCCTGCAGCCTTGACGCCTATCGATCCACGCCTCCAGGCTCTGTACAGGGAAGTGACAGAACTGGTTGGCATCTATGGGAAAAGGGATCAAGAGCTCATTAAGATGCTGTCCGAGGGGGACGATGTGTCCAATAAGAAACTGAAGATAGTCTCCGTTGTCGGATTTGGAGGACTGGGCAAGACCACTCTTGTCAGAGCAGTGTACAACAAGATTAAAGAAGATTTCGATTGCCGGACTTTTGTTCCAGTCGGTCGAAATCCTGACGTGAAGAAAGTTTTCATGGACATCCTCCTCCACCTCGACAAGCAAAAGTACACTAATATCAAACTGACAAAACTGGATGAAATGACGCTCATCGAGGAAATCCGGGAATTCCTCGAGAAAAAGAGGTACGCATCACCCACCCAGTGTTAGTCATCAGCTTATGCTAATGACTGTTTCTTTAGCTATGAAAGTTGTACAATAACGTATAAATTATAGCGATGCATTGAAGGCTTTTAGAATAAATGCTTCCTTTGTGCCAACCTTATAGGTTGTGCCAATATTCAAGCCCATATATGTAGTTACAATAATTGAAAATTATTTAGATGCTATATGTCCACAAGAGAACATATCTAGTGCATATATTCCTTAGGTTGCATCCCATGCTAAACTTTTTGAAAAGGGGTTTTAGTAAACATCATCCGGATGTTTTCTTCCTAACTATCAACCAAATTTAGGACTGTTGAATTAGAGATCCAATACCATAAATCCCCCCCCCCCAATTCTCCCCCTCCCCTTGAAAAAACAAGGGCCCCTTGATCTCTAATTTAATGGTCATAAATTTAGATGATAGTTACGAAGAAAACATCTAGGTGATACTCTCTTTGAAAAATTCTTTAAAAAAATGTAGATGCAGGGATGGTATATTCTTATTCTTAGGGCGGGCAAATGACTACCGAGCAGAATAACATATACTGAACGGAACTGAATAGACCAAAATTATTGTAGACCGAAATTTTTGGCAATTTCTTCTTTTGATCTGTTCGGTGTTCCGCGTATGGTACGGTTTATAGATATCCGATAATAATTATATAAAGAGGAGTTGGTGGTTGGTGCGTTCTCCTCTCCCCTCTTTACAGCCATCCGATTTGATCTGAACTATTCATCTCTCTCCTCCTCTCTTTCTCAGGATACAACCACCCACCCTCTCCACTTTCCCTATCTCCTCGCGCATTCTGGTCACCCTTCTATCTTTTTCGCTTGCTCTTCAATGTTTGATATGTGAAGTTGGCCAGACAGTAAGTTCCATCTGACCATTTTTATGACTTTGTTGCAACGCACGGGTCTCTAACAAGTAGATATCAGAAATGGAAATAGCCGATCAAACCTACTTAAAACAAACCTCCTTCCATGCATGGCTGGCTCCATGCATCCTTTCCCCCGGCTACTCGGTAGTCCTAAAATAAACGATGCTTTGCTAAGACCTTCGATTTAGAACTTACCACTTTTAAGTTTTTTCTTGATTATTTGCTACTTCTAAGTCACAGATAGCTGCATTTTGGCACTGTGACTGTATTCTAGTATTTCCAATTTTTTTAGCCCAAAATCAATAGTGTAAAGTCCGTTCTGGCCGTCCATATTGACTCGTTCTAGCTAAGCGCGGTGCCACGAGCTCGGCTACTGCACCTTCGCTCTTCTGAAACATGCTACTATTAGCAAAATATACACAAACGGACCATGGCACACAGTACCTAGACGGCTAGACCTGCTGAGCACTAGAGCTGTATAGCAAATATCACTATATTTTCCATAGGCATTAGAGTTATATAACAAGTATAACTGTATTTTCTGTAGGCACTAGAGTTATATAACAAATCAAGTGTGTTGTAATTTCTAGCCGCACAATTGCGTGAACAATATTATATTGCTAGTTCTAACACATGATAAATAAAAAGGGAAAGGAAAAAAAGAGAGAGACAATTTTTTATTTCTTCAACATACTTTGATTTTGAAGTTTAAATTTAAAGGGCGACACAACACACCATAGGCTACACCAAGAATTTTTTTTCCAGATTTTTTATGTTGGTTTGATGACCAAACGATAAGTCTTTGCACTTGTGCATCACATTGTGCTTTTGCACCTAGATATCTCCACGTCGATGAAGACCTATACAATAATTCTAAAATCAGGGAGCATGTAGCTCATGTGCTTAGTGCGCTCACAAAGGCCTCTGCATCCACCAGAATGAATGTAGGATGGCACTCGGCAAGCACCAATGGAAAACACGTACGCGGGGTAGACGTTAGCTAATCTACATGCATCAAGAAACATACTAGCAGAGGCCGGATATTTCCATTATCTAAAAATCAAGAAACATACTACTATTAGCAGCATATACACGAACGGCCTAGACCCGCCAGGGGCATAATTAACGGCCAGATCGTTAATTAGTGGGTGACTTGGCATTTTCTCTCTCGAGATGGATCTCACCGTTGTGATATTAAAAGTTTTGTAACCAGATTGTATTGCTACATGTAGAGGTGAAAACGGATGGGATAGTTTCTGATCGATCTGGACTATTTTCAAATACAAATCTATCGGCTCGAATAGTATCGAATCATAAACGAATATGAATTTTTTTGTCAAATACGAATACGGAATCGGTAGCTTGCTATCCATCGGATACAAATACGGATTCAGATTATCTAGATATTTTAGGGGCCGGGTATCCGTAGGATATATCCTTTATTTCAACCTAGCCCATTTATATGATACTTTAGTAGCCCATTATACATTAACATATACATCAATACATAGAGTTAGGAAAGAAACCTTAGCTTATGAGAATATTTCATTAGTGTTCTTCATGAATGTTTAGATCAAACAAACTATTTATGTTTTTTTTGTTCATTTTGTGCATACAGTTTAAAGGGTTTTCATGTTCCGAGAAATATTTATGACTGTATTCAATTTGATTCGTATTCGCTCCATATTTATACTCAACATTATTCATATTTGTATTCATATCCTTGGTATCCATATTCATATCCGCATAATGGAAAGAATATAAAAACAAATATGAGACCATTATCCTTCCGTATTCTATCCATTTTCAACCCAAGCTACAGCATTGCCGATCCAGCAATTTGCACGTCTATTTTTCCCCAAGCATCTTAAATCTCTAATTTTTTCGTCCAGCACATTATTGCCGATTGATAATGGCATTTTCGAATTCTTGTGTTTGGCATGCATGCTTCTAGCTTGTTTTTATACATACGCTAGCTGGACAGGTTGTCTGATTCATGGCTCTTAGCTTTGTCATGTGTATAGGTGTTCCATTAATGCTCTCACAAATTGATACAGGTACCTCATCATAATTGATGATATATGGGATGAAAATAACTGGAGAGTTATCAAGTTGGCTTTCTCTAATGGGAACAATCTGGGCAGTCGACTAATCACGACAACCCGCAAAGTCAATGTCTCCGAAGCATGCTGCTCTTCTAGTGATGATATAGTTTATAAAATGGAACCACTTTCTGACGATGACTCACAAAGGCTCTTCTATCAAAGAATATTTCCGGATAGGAATAGATGTCCTCCTGAATTGGAACAAGTATCCAGAGATATCTTGAAGAAATGTGGTGGGGTACCATTAGCCATCATTACTATAGCTAGTCTTTTGGCTAGTAATAAGCAGATAAAAACAAAGGATGAGTGGTATACTTTGCTCAATTCTATTGGGCGTGGGCTTACAGAAGGTGATTGTGTTGAGGAGATGCAAAGGATATTATCTTTTAGCTATTACGATCTACCTTCTCAGCTGAAGACTTGTTTATTATATCTAAGTATATATCCGGAAGATCATGTGATTAACAGACATGAATTGATATGGAAGTGGATAGCTGAAGGTTTCATCCAGTGTAAAAAACAACAAACTAGCCTATTTGAGCTTGGAAAGAGTAACTTCAATGAGCTCATAAATAGAAACATGATCCAACCAGCATATTTCGATCGGGATGGCAGTGCAACAGCTTGTCGTGTACATGATATGATGCTCGATCTCATCCGTTCCTTGTCAAGTGAAGAAAACTTTGTTAATATATTGGATGGTACCGAGCAAAGCACACCTAATTTGGAAAGCAAGGTTCGCAGGTTGTCCCTCCAAAATAGCATGGTAGATGAAACCACACCTCCTGTTTCTGTGTCACAAGTGAGGTCCATTACTCTCTTTGAACCTGCTATTAAACTAATGCCACCTCTTTCGAGTTTTGATGTTTTACGTGTATTGGATCTGTATAGCTGTGATGTTGAGGACCTGGACCTTAGGCCTGTTGGGAATTTATTTCACCTGAGGTACCTGGGTCTATTTTGTACAGGTATCCATGAACTCCCAGAAGAGATAGGAAATCTGCAGTTTTTGCAGGTGTTGGATGTAGAAGACAATGTTGATCTATATTGCTTGCCATCGACTATTGTTAAGCTGAGAAGATTGATGTGCCTACTTGTTTTCGGAGAGTACACAATGCTTCCAGATGGGATGGGGAGTCTGACATCCATGGAGGTGCTGGACTCGATCTCTACCGAGGGGTGCCCAAACATCGTGAAAGAGTTGCGCAATCTGACAAGACTGAGGGAGCTCGGAATTAGATTCGATGAAAACGAGAGCTCAAAAGAGTTGGAGGAAGCTTTCGTGGAGTCTCTATGCAACCTGCACAGTGTCCAGAGTCTAGTTATTCATGGTTATTTTGGATCCATGGATCTCCTGGGGGGATGTTGGGTGCCCCCTCGACATCTCCGCAGGTTTAACACGTTTGTGGCCAACAGATTCTCTACACTGCCAGCATGGGATCCCTCGCTTCTGCCGGACCTTTCCGAGTTATGCGTCAATGTTAAGGAACTACGGCAGGAGGACTTGCAGATCCTTGGAAGGTTGCCGGCTCTTCGTTTTCTCGCGATACAATGTGCCTACCAACCACAAAGGCTGCTACTCGTCGGTGCTGATTGGTTCCCATGTGTGATATTCTTTGACGTAGTTTGTGAGCCAATGGGGCACATAATGTTCCAACGAGGAGCTTTGCCAAGGGCTGAACAGGTTAGATTCCCTTTCGATGTGCAGATGGCAAAAGATGATGGCAACGGTGATTTTGGCTCGATCCTAGAGAACCTGCTCTCCCTCCGCCGTGTCTGGGTGAGAATTCATCATTACGGAGCCACAGATGGGGAGGTGGAGGAAGCAAAGGCGGCGTTGAGGCACGCAGTCGATGCCCATCCCAACCATCCCACCATTGATATTGCGACCACATATAGGGTGGATGACAATTTATACTTTTTACCCCAATAACTGTGAGTACCCTAATAGAGTTGGATATGAGATATTTTTTTACCCGCAGGTATGAAAATAGGGAAAACACTGTAAGCTGTCGGGTAAATTGGTACGGGTATAGGTAATCTCCATCCATACCCGCCCCGCCCGTTTACCCGCTATTATATTTCCTAACAACAGTTGCTGCTTATATGTACTTGTCATTAGTTCAACTCTCAGATAGTGACTCTTAGATCGTAGGTAAACGAGCATGCCCACAGGCGATGGGTATGGACGAGGTTCTTCACCCGTTATCCTTCGCGAGTATGCCCGTGGGCGTACTATGGGCAAATACTACCTGTACCCGCCGCGACCGATTACCATCCCTAGACACATACTAGCATGTGAATTGGAGCGTAGCCTTTCCTTTTCTTTTCATTTATTAGTCGCATTTTTTTCCCGAATGCTGTAGCAGGTGTGTTTCTTCCTCGTGTTTCATTTTTTTGTTCAGCATTGTTCTATTAGTATTTTTTACTTTTTTGCCGAATATTATAGTAGGTCTTTTCCCCTCATTATCATTTTCCCCACTATTGTTCTATTTTTTTTTTAATTTTGATCAGTGGAACATATGCTAGTCTAAATATATACAAGTAGGTCCTGTTTTAGAGATCTCGTCTTAAGAAAGTTTCAAAAGAATGGTGAAGAAATATATACAAGTAGGGTGAGAGCCTAAGACACTGCCACTGCTTCTCCACGATCCCCCTTCCCACCTGTTGTCAGTTTCAGGCCGTGCTTGGACCGCAATTGTGATCTTAACCGCGAAGGTAGCTAGCGTGTTGATCCAAAATCCCAATGCTGCTGATTTGTTAACCGCTATGCAGAAGCTAACTAATCTACCATTGGATTTCTCTTCTTGCAGTTGGGGCTTTTATTGTCTTCTCTCTGGTCCTTTTCATTGTGGCTACTGGGCCTTCTCACATTAGGTTTTTACACTGTCAGGCCCAACATAGAATAAAAAAAGGTCCATAATATAACCCATAAAAGCTTGACGGCGATGGTAATAGCGATAGATCATGCATCCTCCTGAGCAAAACCGAATTGATCATAAAGAAGAAAATAAGGAAGAAACACAGCAAAGAAAACAACTTAAAAAATGAAGCAATTGGACTTTGTGTACGAATTCCAACAAAAAGTAATTATAATTCGAAATAAAAAATAAAAGAAAAATTTGCAATTTGATTTTCATGTGAATTCCAAAGTAAAATTCCCAAATAACTAAAATTACCGTTCTTACCTTTTTACCTTTATAACCTTCCAGATGAGTCATTCCATTCACAAGCCATGTTATAAGCAACATGTCCCCGCCCGAGCAAACCAATGCATGCAGCAAGCCAGCAAGAGCAAGCAGCAAGGACAACAGAGAAAGTCAATAACCCCTATGGATCCACTACCGGAATCAGCAGCTTTGCCGAGTGCCGGTGACACTCGGCAAAGCACGAGAAACACTCGGCAAAGGCTTTGCCGAGTGCCACCCACGGCATAGCTCACACGACAAAGTTTGTGACGGCAAAGAGCTCTTTGCCGAGTGCTTTTCATCGAGCACTCGGCAAAGGCTTTGCCGAGTGCCAAAACGACCCTCGGCAAAAAAAAGGTCAGTGGACGGCGAGAACACGGTGACGGCGTCCTTTGCCGAGTGCCAGGACGGAATGGCACTCGGCAAAGTATTACTCTTTGCCGAGTGTCGTGGAAATGCACTCGGCAAAATAGTAATATTTTGCCGAGTGTTATCCAAAAAACACTCGGCAAAGTACGTGTTCTTTGCCGAGTGTCATGGTAAAAACACTCGGCAAAGTATGTTCTCAGAATGCCCAGAAACGTTACTTTGCCGAGTGTTTTTACCATGACACTCGGCAAAGCAAACACACTCGGCAAAGCATGTTCCCAGAATGCCCAGAAACGTTACTTTGCCGAGTGTTTTTACCATGACACTCGGCAAAGCCTCCCTTTGCCGAGTGTAGCACACGGCAAAGTGGCAGAAAACTGCCTTTTTTAATTGTTTATTGCACCCCACTCAAACAAGTCACAATATATTAACAATATATCACATACAAATGTCATTCACAATCATTCACCAAGTGCAACCATAATATATCACATATAATGCAAATCCAAGTATCATTCAGCAAGTATCAACCACAATATTCATAATAAACATCACAACCACAAGTATTCGAACCACAATCACCCCGACTGATGTGATGGGTCATGAGGCACATTATTGGAAGCCGCCGATTGATTCTGCACAAAGGAGAAGAGATTGCATTTGTGAGACAAGATTTAAGGTAGGAACATACAAAATTAAACATTCATACTCCACTAGAAACTCACATGAGTAGTTGCAGGAGGAGGTGGAGGGAATAGCTCCGGTGGCAGAGGTTGACCCATCCTCTCGCCAAGACTTTGCATCCACTGATACATCTGCTCCATCCTCTGCCGCTCGGCCTCACTCCTCTGCCGCTCGGCCTCATTCCTCTGCCGATCGGCCTCCATCCTCGCCGCCATCTCCTCCCGTAGCCTCTTCTCTTCTTCCAGCTGGGCCTACAATATTTCACCCCAATGTTACAATGCAAAGCAAAGGTATGTAAAAAGTAATGAACGACGAATAAAACAGAAATAACCTGGAGTGCCTCCATCCGGGACTGTGCAGTGTCCGGCCGTGGGCGTATGGCCGGGCTTGAGCTCGTGCTCCTTGCTCGAATCTGGGTGAGAGTGGGAGTAGTGGCCATGTCGAGTGTGCTGTCGCCAATCCAGTACCGCCCATGCTTCTTGCCTCCTCCCACCCTCATGACGACTTCTCCATCAAGGTCCTGGGTGCTCGGATCGTACTCTGGCCCATGGACCGCCCTTGCCATCGATGTGTACTCACTGAGGCGGCTGTGGACGGTCGCATTGCTGTACACCGAGGGCGGGTCCTCCGGGTTGTAGTCGACGTCGGACGTCGCCTTGCCCTTGTGGGCCAAAGCCCATGCCTTGAACTGGGAGCAAGGCTGGCCACCATGTGACGACGACTGCGAAAGAAACAGCAAGATGATTAGAAATTATGCAGAATTGAGCGTTATAATAAACAAATGAATTCGCGTACCCATGTAGCCGCGAATTCGTCGAGGCTACGGTTGCCTTGATGGTGTGGTGCACCTGGCATCATCAAACGCCGCTCCCGGCAAGCGTTGTGCGTCTCCTCCCACTCGGCGGCGCACCACTTGTCCACCATCTGTGCCCAGCACTGGAGATGCTGGGCGCACCACCACGGAGGCACCTACACGTCATCAAGTATATAACATATAAGAAGATCAAATTAAGCGTACTTAATCTCAGAAAAAATCAGTATTAATGTTCTATATTTACCTGCATGTAGTCTTCCCGGGTCAGCCTCATGTTTCTTGCTTGAGTTTTGTTGATCTTCACTCCAAGGTAGGTAGCGTTGTATGTTACGATGGCCTGGACACGCGCCTCGTAATGCATGTCCTTCACGAGTTTATAACAGGCTTTATGAGCCACACTAGCCGCCTTGGCCTCATATCCCTCCTGGCATCTGAAGAAATCCTGCATATAGACGCGATGTATCCAGTCATTATTTCAAGAATGTCCAATGAATGCGATGTATTGAGCAATGTAATGCGAGGAAGACTTACCCACAGCTCGGTCGTCACCCGCGCCGCCTTGTTGGCGAATACCCTGCCATCCCGATCTGGTAAATCGGGGAAGGCGACGTAGTGGTCCCACGTGTAGGTCGGCTCCTGCCCTCCGCCAAACGCAACCAGGCCAGGGAAGTGTAGCCTGCACAAAAGACCCAGGATGCCATTGACATGGCGTTTGTGATCACCTGCAGCCACAAGCGTCCAACCCCTGCCCAAGTGATTAAGATAAATTATTAGTTTCTATTGTGATTTTCAACATATCAAATGAAAAAGTAGTGATAACATCTAAAGTTACTTACCTAGCCCCAGTGGGTTGAATCAGCGGGCGTCTCTCACGAGGTATCGGTCGCCTCGGGAGGGTCGAGGGACCTCGCAACCAGACACCCGACGAACCAGAGGAAGCGGAACCCCCTGCCGCCTCCTCCTCCTCCTGCTGCTCCTCCTCCTGCTCCTGCTCCTCCTCCCGCTCCTGCTCCTCCTCCCGCTCCCGCTCCTCCTCCCGCTCCTCCTCCCGCTCCCTCTCAAGAGTGCTCCTGCTCCTCCTGCTGCTCCTCCCGCTCCTCCTACTCCTGCTCCCCGACTGCTCAGCTGCATCGTGCCGTCTTTGGTAAAGCGACTTTACGTTCCTCATACCGCCCACCATCTTTGTTCAATCACCTGCAATTAAAACTATTAAGTGCGGGCGGGGCGGGGCGGCGGCGGGCGTGCGGGGTGTTGCGTGTGTGAGCGCGGCTACGGGGAAACTATTAAGTTTTATGTTTGTATTGTTTGCCGAGTGCCCCCGATCGGGCACTCGGCAAACCCCTCCTCTTTGCCGAGTGCCCCCGATCGGGCACTCGGCAAATCCTTCCTCTTTGCCGAGTGCCTCCCACAATGCACTCGGCAAACCCCTCCTTTGCCGAGTGTCGCCCACAAGACACTCGGCAACGATTTTTTTTTAAATAAAACTTCCTTTCCTCTCTATCTTTTCCATAGCGTGTTTTACAAATTTGTTCGAATGTACTTCGAAAATGCCTTGTCAAATTCACTCAACAATGCATATTCGATACTTTTACGAATATTAGACCATTATTTCATGCAGTTATAGCTCAAATTCAATTTATATCAAGTAAAATTCTATAATTGCAGTTGCAGTTTAAAAATTAAAATTATCAAATGGATCCGAAAAATTACCAAAATTTCACATGAAACAATCTCTATTGTCTATTGCCTGTACAAAAAGTTTTGTAGTCAAACCACAATTCGACCGTCACTTTGACTCCAAATCTTACCGGATCCGTTTCAACTCTACGCTTCTTCTTCATAATTGCTTCAGTTTGTAAGCATCGTACGTGACAACTTATGCGAAATCTTATCAATTTTTTATCACAGCCTCCACGTATAATATCATGACATCTTGACAAATCTCATGATTTTCAGACTTCGTTTGCTTTTTTTAAAATTTAAAAACCATTCGGCCACACGTTTGTGGTCGTGTTTCCTGAACAAGATGTTCGAAATTCCTTTTCATTTAACAGGTAAAGCCTCAAACCGGGCTGAATAACATGAATATCATTTTTCTACTCATTTTTTTCTTATTATTTGAATCACTTGCAGTTCAAATTTGACTTGATTCAAAAAATTGCTTGAAATGCAATTAATTAATTAAATATAGCAAACAAATACAAAAATATACCAAATTTTAACATAGAGTACCATATTTTGTATGTGGAGAGTAGAAAAAGTTTGAAGGGTAGGAGAGGAAAAGATTTTTATTTCTTTGCCGAGTGCCGCAAACAAAACACTCGGCAAAGATATCTTTGCCGAGTGTCAGCTCCAGACACTCGGCAAAGGTCTAACGGCGGCGGCTGACCTCTAACGGACGGCGGTTGGTGACGAGTGTTTTATTTTTGCCGAGTGTTTTCCTGTTAGCACTCGGCAAAGAGCTTACTTTGCCGAGTGTCTAATATACAGCACTCGGCAAAGATCTTATTTTGCCGAGTGCTTTATTTTGCCGAGTGCAATCTATTGGGCACTCGGCAAAGTTATTGTTTGCCGAGTGCCCGATATATTGCACTCGGCAAAATTTCAGACACTCGGCATAAAACAGCTTTCCGGTAGTGATCTCACCTCACTGCCATAGCCAAAAATTGACAAGAGACTGCCCTCACACATCACCTCTCATAAGCATCACCCCATGCCATTGCCCATAACACTCACAAGCCACAACCGGCCAGCAAGAAGCCAAAGTGATAGCACCCCATCCTAATAAGAACCCTAACATAGTCGAAAAAATAAAAACCAAGCCAAGACCGAAGGATCACTGCAAGATACCACGGCCAGGGAGCCCTCCACAAGACACCACGGGATTCCATTTTGTTAATTCCAGAGCCGTCCAACATAGCTACGGTTGAACACCGTCTCCAGCTAACAGCTAACATAGCACCCTTGGGCCATGGATCAATACTCCCCGGCGTATGCCCAAGACTCAAGCAACTCACGATTGCTCACCACAATACCCAAAACCTATAAGCACTCCTACGGGTAATCACCGAACAATGCACCACACATTCCACATTCTGAAGGGGAGAGAGAGAGAGAGAGGATAGGTTAGATAGGCCTTCGGTCGGTGGGTCAAAACTTGATTGAGGTCCTGTATCCTTAGCAGTACACCCGCGTTGGGCCCTCGGGCTTCGTTAATTCAGAAAAGTTACTGCAAGCCTACTCCGAGTCCAAACTTGCATAGTGTCCTTTTTCCTCTAAAAAACACTCACAGGTGCCATGTTTGATGGTTCCGTGCTGATGCTCGACATTTTCAGAGAAGATATTTCTACTGGAGAATTTCTTTCTTCGATCCAAAGGTTCTGCACCCAGTTCTACGGATTTCCTAACTTCTGTGCAAAGCAAAAGGTAATACAGGTTTTGGAATCCAATTCGGCCTCCAGATCAATTCGGATTCAGCTTGACAAGCCAACTTCAAACGGCCATAACTTTTGATCCAGAAGGCTTCTCGGGGCCCGTGAGTACTCGTTGGAAAGATCTTGGAGTCTACTTTCAGATGGATCTAGTCTCACCTCCAAACTCCACTCGAGCAGATCAGAAACTGCGAAACAAGCCACGTCACTTTTCCAGTCCGACTCAAAGTGGGCCGAGGGCCTTGTAACTTGGGCTATTTGGGCTGGTACTGTTCACATGAACAGTACCACGCGTGTGAACAGTAACTAGGAATAGTACCACATCCCTTTTCATTAGATAAGTGTGCCTTCCCCCTCCCCTATTTAAGGAGGCCATACCCCTTTAGTTTTCCTTGGGTTTTTCTTAAGAGTTTATTCTGCTTAGCAGTTTCGCCGCATGTTCGGTTTGAGGAACCCCAACTTGTGAACTTAAACATTATTCGCAATTTCAGATTGCATCTTTTACTCTCTTGCTTGTGTTCTCGATTCGCTTGCAGGAGATAGCCTTCTTGGCGAGGTCAATCGTGTTCGGCACGGTTGATAACCAACGGAGCAGTGGTGTAGTGATTGCGAGGGGTTCGATCTGTTTTGGTCGGAGCCTTTGGATCATCAACGTCGAGATCTCCACAATCGACTTATCAGTACCTCTCGGAAGATCGGGCCATCGTCACATCAGTTGGTATCAGAGCAACGGTTGCCCGTGAGGTAATTCTTGTATCCCTAGTTAGTAGATTGGTTTTTTATTTCCTATAGTCCAGAAAAAAAAAATTGCCCCACAAAAAGAGTTAATTTCCGCTGTCCAAACCCCGTTGTGCCTTTCAATCTGTTAGTTTTGGTTTGCTAAATTGAATTTGTGTCCGTCATAGTATTGTCTAGTTGCTGGTCATATCTTTGTTCCATTGAAAATCCAAACAAAAAAAAAATTCCCCACCCCAAACCCTAATTTCCAATTTCGGCTGATTTTTCCTTCCTCTGCAGCCGCCACCAAAAACATCATATCTTTTGATTCCGAGATTATTTTTGAGTGGGACCACCGCCATTAGATTCAAAAATTCCTTATCCATCTATCTGTAAAATTTCACGTCATTCCAGCCAGGAAGTTAAGAGATATGTGCGGTGAAAGTTGACCCAATTATCTGTTCTGAATCTGCAACAGTCAGCAGTTGTGATTTTTGTGCGAATTTCTGTGTTGGGATTCAGAAGTTGGCCCCAAAACAAAATCTGTAGAAAAAGCCGTCAGAAAACAGTAAAAAAAAGAATCAGTGAAAAAGAGGCATCTGACAAAAAGTTACGGCCGAATTACCAACGTGCTGTCCAGTGGACAGAAATCTGAAGTTTTCAGTTTTGGGTCAATCCTTGTGTTCTTCAATTCCAGATTGAATTGGATTGAATTATCTTGTATTTACCACTCCTACACTTTGCCATACACTTTTTCTTAGCCTTCTTCCATCCTTGGTTGATCAGCAACATAGGCTAAGTGCTAGATACGAACTATAATTCAATTCTATGCAATTCTGAAATGAACTGATTGTTCTCCATTGCTACCATATTGTGCCTTCCAAGCTACACCTACTCTTGATCAGAACAGATTCCCTCTTGCAATCGTACCCACGCTCGACACGGTGTCACGAACCAGCCACCGGTTGTACCACCTGCTACATTGGTAAGAACACTTGTAAGAGTGTGATAAGACGCTTGAGAGTGTGTGATTCTACTTCTCGCCACCTAGTAGTTGATAGGGATAATACCTTTGTGTTGTCTTTTGTTTGCTACTAACCATGGCAGGTGAGACGTCTGATGCGCAAGAGTGTGTTTTAAAGGGAGAGCTCATGACGCTTTTGGATGAACAACGCGCTGCCATTACTGATGACATCGATAGGAAGATGGATACAATGCAACTTTCCATCAATGAGAGCATTGCAACACTCACTACACGCCTTGAAAGAATGGTGAATCGGCCACCAAACAATGGAGGCCAAGATCATGAGGAGGGAGATGATAATGAGAGACAAAACCGTGACGCCGGTGCTGCACGGCCACGACACCATCCTCATCAGAACCGTCATGGTATGGGAGGTAACAATAATTTTCAGTATCACAATGCTCATGTTCATGATGACCCGTTTGCTAAAGTTAAATTTTCCATACCATCTTTTGCGGGTACCTATGATGCTGAAACTTATCTAGATTGGGAGATGACAGTTGAACAAAAATTTAATGCCCATCTAGTTCCTGAAGTGCATAGAGTCAGACAAGCTACTAGTGAATTTAAAGATTTTGCTATCATTTGGTGGACTCAAGTAGTTAATTCTGGCTTAGCCCCTGATACATGGGATAGATTGAAGGTAGCTATGCGTGCTAGATTTGTTCCTCCTGCTTTTAAACGTGAAATGCGTAAGAAATTGCAGCGCTTAGACCAAGGTAATAGATCTGTTGAGGAATATTATCAAGAACTGCAAATAGGCATGCTGCGTTGTAATGTTGAAGAGGATGAGGAAGATAAGATGGCTCGTTTTTATGGGGGATTAAGGCGTGAAATTCAGGACATAATTGATTACAAAGAGTATAATGATATCAATAGATTGTTCCAGCTTGCTTGTTTGGCAGAGAAAGAATTGCAGGGTAGACAACAAAGGACAAGGAGCAATTTTGGAGGTACGTCTACATCGAGACCAACACAGGAGCAACCCAAGACAGCCCCACCTCCTGTTTTTCGAGCTGCTGCCCCCTCTGTGAGTAGGGCGCGTTCAGCAGCACTGCCACCACCATCACGAGCACCCGAGGCGAGCAAATCTACTAGTGTGCAAGCACCAGCAAAGAGCTCTTCATCGGTTGCTTCCACGGGCCGTACGACGGGCATTGTGTGCCACCGTTGTAAAGGGATGGGCCACGTCATGAGAGATTGCACAAGTCAGCGGGCGTACATTACGACAGAAGATGGTGGTTATGTAAGTGCTAGTGATGTTGAGGATGAATATGCTCTTGCAGCTAACCTTGTAGGTAGTGGTGATGAACATGAGAACAAACATGTGTTTGTGCCATTTTCTGTGACTAACAACTTGCAGGTAGTTGAGAACCATGCCAAAGAAGAGCATGAGCTGATTGAATCACTGACCCCATTGGTTGAGAATGAAGATAAGGAGATGGATGCACTTACATCATCTGAGGAGAGCCAAAAAGGTAAAGAACATGGTACTATCATCGCTCACGGTATTGATTTGGTGCTACAACAAGACATAGAGCAACCTTGTGAGTATATACCTGTTGTAGTGCAATCTTTTGATATTCCTTGTGTTGACTTAAATAAACCATGTGCTGATCTAAATTCTCATAATTTTGCACATGTTAAATTAATAACACATAAAGAAGTTTTGACTAGAATTTCTCCTGCTAATTCATTGTGTTACATCATGTTGGATCTACCTATGAAATTGTCACATGCTATGGAGAAAGTTTCTGAACTTGCATGTTCGAAATTCTTATTTAGTACCTACACCCCTGGATATAAGTTTAATTTGATTGGAGATTATGGTGTGGAAAATCAATTTCTTGTATATCGAATATGCATAACTTGTGATCACATAGATGAATTGAAACTTGTTGTTTGGGACAACAATTCTTGTATGCTGAATCATGTTGAATGTGAGAGGGAAGTAAAATTTAGTACTCATTCAATGCCTACGTGTTCATCTATTTCTGCACCATCTAGTATAGACAATCTGAATAAAGATGATGAATTATGGCCGAACATACAAAGCTCTTCACTCTTACTAGATGAATTTGCTATTGTTCGATTGAGATATGATTATATAGATGAACTTTGCTTGATTCCAAAAGTTGTAGTTTTGCCCATATGTGCCACCACTACAAGTTTACAAATTCAAAGATTTGAATTGCATAAATGCTTCACTTACATTTGCAAAACAAGTTGCAATAATTACTGTGTGAGAAATTTTGAATTGCTCATTAACATATATGATTACTTTTGGGTTAATAATACAACGAGCTTTTATGATCATTGTTGTTTTATAACATTAATTGTGCAACAACGAAGAACGGTTAAAACGGATGACATATACATATACCATGCATACACCTTGGCTTCTTTGTTACCATTTTTTCAGCTTATCAAAAGCCGAGGACGGCTTTGTTTGCAAGAAGGGGAGGATGATAAGAACATGAACCCTATGGATACAACCATATTTGCTCTACTTGTTGTAACAATTACAAGAGCTCCTACGCATCACTTAAATTATGAGGTGAGCTCGTTTCAAAGAGATTTTACTTTATTTGATAAAGAACTTATGATATTACGTAATGAGAGTTTGTTGCGTTTGTTATCATACACCAAGATTTATGATCAAGATCATGCAATACGTGACACTACACATATGTTAAAACCGAGGACGGTTTTCCATCAAGAAGGGGAGGATGATGTGACCACGCCACCAACACGTACGACCATAGCGGCCAATATCAAGAATGAACTAAAGGTGAATTCGTTTCTTCAACTTCAACATATTTTAAATGAGAATATGATGCTACCTAATGATGAAAATATATATATTTGTAGCACCACATCACTTTGGAACCAATTGAAGCAAGGGTTCAACTTGGACAGGTTTTGGAATCCAATTCGGCCTCCAGATCAATTCGGATTCAGCTTGACAAGCCAACTTCAAACGGCCATAACTTTTGATCCAGAAGGCTTCTCGGGGCCTGTGAGTACTCGTTGGAAAGATCTTGGAGTCTACTTTCAGATGGATCTAGTCTCACCTCCAAACTCCACTCGAGCAGATCAGAAACTGCGAAACAAGCCACGTCACTTTTCCAGTCCGACTCAAAGTGGGCCGAGGGCCTTGTAACTTGGGCTATTTGGGCTGGTACTGTTCACATGAACAGTACCACGCGTGTGAACAGTAACTAGGAATAGTACCACATCCCTTTTCATTAGATAAGTGTGCCTTCCCCCTCCCCTATTTAAGGAGGCCATACCCCTTTAGTTTTCCTTGGGTTTTTCTTAAGAGTTTATTCTGCTTAGCAGTTTCGCCGCATGTTCGGTTTGAGGAACCCCAACTTGTGAACTTAAACATTATTCGCAATTTCAGATTGCATCTTTTACTCTCTTGCTTGTGTTCTCGATTCGCTTGCAGGAGATAGCCTTCTTGGCGAGGTCAATCGTGTTCGGCACGGTTGATAACCAACGGAGCAGTGGTGTAGTGATTGCGAGGGGTTCGATCTGTTTTGGTCGGAGCCTTTGGATCATCAACGTCGAGATCTCCACAATCGACTTATCAGTACCTCTCGGAAGATCGGGCCATCGTCACATCATTAACACCGGCTCGGAAGTTCACGAAACGCATGCCGGAGTAAGTTAGGGCGCATATGACGTCCATTGGCTGTGTTTGGGATGCGTTTCGTTCCGGTGCCGCTTTTCGTTCGCACGGAGTTCAGAGCACTCGACGAGCTCGTTTTGGTGGAAAGTTTAACACCGGCTCGGAAGTTCACAAAACGCATGCGGGAGTGAGTTAGAGCGCATATGAGGTCCATTGGGTGTGTTTGCGACACGTTTTCTTCCATTGCCGCGTTTTCGTTCGCACGGAGTTCAGAGCACCCGACGAACCCGTTTTGGTGGAAAGTTTAACACCGGCTCGGAAGTTCACAAAACGCATGCCGGAGTGAGTTAGGGCGCATATGACGTCCATTGGGTGTGTTTGGGATGCGTCTTGCTCCGGTGCCGCGTTTTCGTTCGCACGGAGTTCAGAGCACCCAGCGAGCCCGTTTTGGTGGGAAGTTTAACACCGGCTCGGAAGTTCACGAAACGCATGCCGGAGTGAGTTAGGGCGCATATGATGTCCATTGGGGGTGTTTCGGAAGCGTTTCGATCCGGTGCTGCGTTTTCGTTCGCGCGGAGTTCAGAGCACCCGATGACCCCGTTTCGGTGGAAAGTTTAACACCGGCTCGGAAGTTCACGAAACGCATGCCGGAGTGAGTTAGGGCGCATATGACGTCCATTGGCTGTATTTGGGATGCGTTTCGTTCCGGTGCCGCTTTTCGTTCGCACGGAGTTCAGAGCACTCGACGATCTCGTTTTGGTGGAAAGTTTAACACCGGCTCGGAAGTTCGCAAAACGCATGCGGGAGTGAGTTAGAGCGCATATGAGGTCCATTGGGTGTGTTTGCGACACGTTTTCTTCCATTGCCGCGTTTTCGTTCGCACGGAGTTCAGAGCACCCGACGAACCCGTTTTGGTGGAAAGTTTAACACCGGCTCGGAATTTCACGAAACGCATGCCGGAGTGAGTTAGGGTGCATATGACGTCCATTGGGTGTGTTTGGGATGCGTCTTGCTCCGGTGCCGCGTTTTCGTTCGCACGGAGTTCACAGCACCCAGCGAGCCCGTTTTGGTGGAAAGTTTAACACCGGCTCGGAAGTTCACGAAACGCATGCCGGAGTGAGTTACGGCGCATATGATGTCCATTGGGGGTGTTTGGGACGCGTTTCGATCCGGTGCTGCGTTTTCGTTCGCGCGGAGTTCAGAGCACCCGACGAGCCCGTTTCGGTGGAAAGTTTAACACCGGCACGGAAGTTCACGAAACGCATGCCGGAGTGAGTTAGGGCGCATATGACGTCCATTGGCTGTGTTTGGGATGCGTTTCATTCCGGTGCCGCTTTTCGTTCGCACGGAGTTCAGAGCACTCGACGAGCTCGTTTTGGTGGAAAGTTTAACACCTGCTCGGAAGTTCGCAAAATGCATGCGGGAGTGAGTTAGAGCGCATATGAGGTCCATTGGGTGTGTTTGCGACACGTTTTCTTCCATTGCCGCGTTTTCGTTCGCACGGAGTTCAGAGCACCCGACGAACCCGTTTTGGTGGAAAGTTTAACACCGACTCGGAAGTTCACGAAACGCATGCCGGAGTGAGTTAGGGCGCATATGACGTCCATTGGGTGTGTTTGGGATGCGTCTTGCTCCGGTGCCGCGTTTTCGTTCGCACGGAGTTCAGAGCACCCAGCGAGCCCAGTTTTGGTGGAAAGTTTAACACCGGCTCGGAAGTTCACGAAACGCATGCCGGAGTGAGTTAGGGCGCATATGATGTCCATTGGGGGTGTTTGGGACGCGTTTCGATCCGGTGCTGCGTTTTCGTTCGCGCGGAGTTCAGAGCACCCGACGAGCCCGTTTCGGTGGAAAGTTTAACACCGGCTCGGAAGTTCACGAAACGCATGCCGGAGTGAGTTAGGGCGCATATGACGTCCATTGGCTGTGTTTGGGATGCGTTTCGTTCCGGTGCCGCTTTTCGTTCGCACGGAGTTCAGAGCACTCGACGAGCTCGTTTTGGTGGAAAGTTTAACACCTGGCTCGGAAGTTCACAAAACGCATGCGGGAGTGAGTTAGAGCGCATATGAGGTCCATTGGGTGTGTTTGCGACACGTTTTCTTCCATTGCCGCGTTTTCGTTCGCACGGAGTTCAGAGCACCCGACGAACCCGTTTTGGTGGAAAGTTTAACACCGGCTCGGAAGTTCACGAAACGCATGCCGGAGTGAGTTAGGGCGCATATGACGTCCATTGGGTGTGTTTGGGATGCGTCTTGCTCCGGTGCCGCGTTTTCGTTCGCACGGAGTTCAGAGCACCCAGCGAGCCCGTTTTGGTGGAAAGTTTAACACCGGCTCGGAAGTTCACGAAACGTATGCCGGAGTGAGTTAGGGCGCATATGATGTCCATTGGGGGTGTTTGGGACGCGTTTCGATCCGGTGCTGCGTTTTCGTTCGCGCGGAGTTCAGAGCACCCGACGAGCCCGTTTCGGTGGAAAGTTTAACACCGGCTCGGAAGTTCACGAAACGCATGCCGGAGTGAGTTAGGGCGCATATGACGTCCATTGGCTGTGTTTGGGATGCGTTTCGTTCCGGTGCCGCTTTTCGTTCGCACGGAGTTCAGAGCACTCGACGAGCTCGTTTTGGTGGAAACTTTAACACCGGCTCGGAAGTTCACAAAACGCATGCGGGAGTGAGTTAGAGCGCATATGAGGTCCATTGGGTGTGTTTGCGACACGTTTTCTTCCATTGCCGCGTTTTCGTTCGCACGGAGTTCGGAGCACCCGACGAACCCATTTCGGCGGAAAGTTTAACACCGGCTCGGAAGTTCACGAAACGCATGCCGGAGTGAGTTAGGGCGCATATGACGTCCATTGGGTGTGTTTGGGATGCGTCTTGCTCCGGTGCCGCGTTTTCGTTCGCACGGAGTTCAGAGCACCCAGCGAGCCCGTTTTGGTGGAAAGTTTAACACCGGCTCGGAAGTTCACGAAACGCATGCCGGAGTGAGTTAGGGCGCATATGACGTCCATTGGGAGTGTTTGGGATGCGTCTTGCTCCGGTGCCGCGTTTTCGTTCGCACGGAGTTCAGAGCACCCAGCGAGCCCATTTTGGTGGAAAGTTTAACACCGGCTCGGAAGTTCACGAAACGCATGCCGGAGTGAGTTAGGGCGCATATGATGTCCATTGGGGTGTTTGGGACGCGTTTCGATCCGGTGCTGCGTTTTCGTTCGCGCGGAGTTCAGAGCACCCGACGAGCCCGTTTCGGTGGAAAGTTTAACACCGGCTCGGAAGTTCACGAAACGCATGCCGGAGTGAGTTAGGGCGCATATGATGTCCATTGGCTGTGTTTGGGATGCGTTTCGTTCCGGTGCCGCTTTTCGTTCGCACGGAGTTCAGAGCACTCGACGAGCTCGTTTTGGTGGAAAGTTTAACACCGGCTCGGAAGTTCACAAAACGCATGCGGGAGTGAGTTAGAGCGCATATGAGGTCCATTGGGTGTGTTTGCGACACGTTTTCTTCCATTGCCGCGTTTTCGTTCGCACGGAGTTCAGAGCACCCGACGAACCCGTTTTGGTGGAAAGTTTAACACCGGCTCGGAAGTTCACGAAACGCATGCCGGAGTGAGTTAGGGCGCATATGACGTCCATTGGGTGTGTTTGGGATGCGTCTTGCTCCGGTGCCGCGTTTTCGTTCGCACGGAGTTCAGAGCACCCAGCGAGCCCGTTTTGGTGGAAAGTTTAACACCGGCTCGGAAGTTCACGAAACGTATGCCGGAGTGAGTTAGGGCGCATATGATGTCCATTGGGGGTGTTTGGGACGCGTTTCGATCCGGTGCTGCGTTTTCGTTCGCGCGGAGTTCAGAGCACCCGACGAGCCCGTTTCGGTGGAAAGCTTTAACACCGGCTCGGAAGTTCACGAAACGCATGCCGGAGTGAGTTAGGGCGCATATGACGTCCATTGGCTGTGTTTGGGATGCGTTTCGTTCCGGTGCCGCTTTTCGTTCGCACGGAGTTCAGAGCACTCGACGAGCTCGTTTTGGTGGAAACTTTAACACCGGCTCGGAAGTTCAC